>JASVEL010004533.1:0-31889 GCA_032618575.1 Nicotiana noctiflora
GGGATATCGCTCATCGAACATTTGAAAAAAAGTACGTGTTCAACAACCAGCGCATGTACACGCCCGTCACCTCGCGTACGAGGCATTTAAACTATCACATAATATCCTAGGGGTGAAAATTTCCCCCACACGAGGTTAGACAAGCCACTTACCTCGATTCCGGTACAATACCGCTATGAAACAACTCTCTTGCCGCGAATGTCGGCCTCACAAGTGTAGAATCTGATAAAAATCAATAGAATCACATCAAAATAGGCCAATTGGGCATTACCCAATCAAAATAACTCAAAATACACCAAAACCCACAAGTTGCCAAAACCCGACTTTCGATACGCTTATCAAAAAATCACGAAAATTATATTTTCGGGTTCCTTATCTCAATACGAGTCTAGGCATATAAAATTTACCAAAATCGGACTCCGTTTGCCCACTCAAATCAGAGATTTTCTAACATTTAGGCCTAGGGCTCAAACCCACCTTTAATCTTCCAATTTCGGTGAAATAATCACGGATTTCATGATAAACCAACGAATTAAGGTCAAGAAACTTACCCCCGATGATTTCCCGATGATATCCCAGCGTTTCCCCTTCAAAATCCTCTCTTGGAGCTCAAAAATGGCGTTTTGCGAATGAGGGTCGCGGGTTGACTGTTCTGGACTTAAATCCACTGCCAGACATTTTTACTCTATGCGATCGCATGAACACTATTGCGATCGCATAGAACAAATTTTGACCCTCGCCAAACTACTCTATGCGATCGCATAGCCCTTAATGCGATCGCAATGCTCACCAAAATATACCTATGCGATCGCATGCCCTGCTCCGCGATCGCATAGAACAAAAGCTGGACCTGGGACCCCTCTTCTCTATACATTATGTGATCGCATAGGACTGTACGCGATCGCAGAGCACAACCTTCCAGAACTATGCGATCGCATATCCATTCCCGCGATCGCATAGAACAAATTCTTGGCCTCTCCAAAACCTTCTATGCGATCGCATTAGCCCATTGCGATCGCATAGAGCATTCGTCTGCAGCACACACCAGCAGTTAACAGCATTTCCAAAATGCATGAAATAGCCCGATTGGACCCCCGGATTCATCCCGAGACCCCCGGGATCCCAACGAAAACCACCATCCTATTCCGAAACATGATACGAACTTATTCTAATCATCAAAACACGTCTAGCAACATCAAAACCCATAATTCACATCGAATTCAAGCCTAAATTTCTTAAAACTTTCCGAATTGCACATTCGATCTAAAACCCGACCAAACGACGTCCGAATGACCTGAAAATTTGCGGACATATCCAAAATCACATAATGAAGCTACAGAAATTGTCGGAATTCCATTCCGACCCCCGTATCAAAATCTCACCTATCGTTCGGATTCGCCAAAAGTCCAACCTTCGGCATTTCAAGCCTAATTGAGCTACGGACCTCCAAAATACATTCTGAACGCGCTCCCAACCCCGAAATCACCTGACGGAGCTAATGGAACCATCGGATTTCTGTTCCGAGATCGTCTTAACACTGTTCCGGCTACGGGCCATTTCCTAGCTTCAAAGCTCTTATTTATGGACTAAGTGTCCCAAAATGCTCAAATTTTCAGAACCGACTCTCCCGGCAACCCAAAATGGCAGAAATGAACTTAGGGAAACAATTAAGTTAGGGATTGGGGCGTAATTTTCTAAAACGACCGGTCGGGTCGTTACATACTTTTTCAATCACCATTCTTAGTGTTTGGCGTTGCATAATCAGTAATAATTTTCTTATATACCTAATAGCCTACACATTGTTCTCTGTGAGATTCGACCCCGACTCTTAGTTGGGTAAATTATATTGCTGTGACCGTATCTATTGCTTTTTAGCAGTCGATTTGGACGTCACCAGGACACCTTAATTTATTCCAAGTGGCGACTCTGAAATAAATAAAATAATCCCGTTTTGAATAATGTCACTTTAAATGGAAAAAACTCCCTTGTACATTTTACCCTCACGGGTTAGCGGAAAAATGAGGTGTGACAGGCTCTTCTTGAGAAAGAGGGTCTAAAAATTCTCAATCAATACCAACAAGGATTTTGAGATAGACCCCAGAGAATGGTAGTCCCAAGTAACGGGTAAAAACCTCGAGAGAGTAATTACTCAACTTGAGCCTAAAGTTGCTTGGGCATATTAGCCTACCCAATTGGTCTCGAGAGAGTCAATTGGGCAAAATTGTTCTCTCTACCGAGAGGTGTGAGAATGAATGCATAGAGCAATGGTTATCCAATAATCCCATCATATCATCTTTACATTGAATGACATTACCCGTTAGTTATCCACCTAGGTAAATGCTACTACCCTAGTCCTTTTTCTATTTGCATTACACTTTAGAATCATCCTTAGCATAATTTAGACTTATTATTAGTAGCTGATAAATTAGTTGTTAAAAATAAAACACAAATATGTTTGAAGATAAATTAGAAGCTAACTCGCAATTCTAGTTCATCGCAATTTCTCACTCCAAATTCCAACTCCCTGTGGATTGACCCCGAACCACAATTCGGATAAAAGTTAGTTGTGCCCGCTCTTCTTTTGGGTTGAGTTTTCAATCGATTCATTAGCATCTGAAAAAGGCGTAATGACGAGCAATGTACAAAAACAAAGAGAGAACAAATTAATACTTTCGGTTGGTATTCCACACCTCTGTAAAACCGGTCGCGTTTGTGAGCACGTGACTTTTGCCTTATATGAGAATTACTCCCAAAAAATTCAAAATAAATAATTTTTGTGTCGTTTACAATTATTGTGGATTTTTGTGTTATTTTCTCTTACTGTTTGCGTTTTCGTGTCCGTGTTTAAATAAATAAAAAATACAAAAATATATTGCATTTGTATATAAAATTCATGTTCGCAATTAAGATTAAACAATTTTATTTGACAAAAATAGAAAATCACAAAAAAAATAGGTATTTTTGCATTTTTAGCATTTAATGTCCCAATTGCGTGATTTTTAAATTGGTGTGATAATTGTTATTTGAAGTTAATTAGCATTTTTAAAAAAAAAGTTAATTTGTTTTTTTAATTTAATTTAGGGGTTTTGGTTTTAATTTTTTGGAAATAAATGAAAAAAGAAGTCTTGGTCTTATGAACTATTTGAATTAAAAGAAAAGAGACCAAGCCTAAAACAATTCTAATCCAAACCCAACCCAAAAAATACACCGCTTACCTGCCAAAATCAGCTTGACCCGACCCCGTTTCCCCATGACCCAAAACCCCTCATTTCATTACACACCTAACACTAAAAGAAAAAAAAAACCTAAAGACCCAACCCCATTTTTCCCCAGCGGCCGCAACACCCACGACCCCCCCCCCCACTTCATCTTCTTCGCATCCCACCACCCAAACAAACCAGCCACCCCCAAATCTTCAGCCACAGAAACCAGCGAAGAAACGCTCCCCGACTGGGTCTTTTCTCAAAAAAAAAAAAAGGAGTCATCCTCCATGGCTTTTGGTTGAAGAAGAACGAACAGCCACCGGGCCTCGCTCCATCTCCCTCACGCCGGAACTCCTCCACCGGCAGCTACTAGCACGCCCACGAAAGCGGCTGATGTCTCATCAACCAAAGCACTTACGTCTCGTCGGACAGGCGGCGGCCAGAAACGAAAAACAAGCACCATTGGAAACGGCGGCGCCGGTTCGACTCCTCCGTCAACCTCGTCGAAGTGTCAGGCGCGTGAGAAGCAGTCATCAGTCCATTTTCTACCGATCCCGACACCTAGACAGCCTCAGCAACGCAAAATCGGACTTTGGTTTGAACTTTTAAGTTGGGTTGAAATCACAGAAAACTAGAAAATATACTTTGCGTCTTCTACTTTCTCTAGTCGATTTTGAGTATTTGGTTTTCAAATTGAGTTCTCATCGAGGACGAGTTTTCCGATGAGTTTCCCCGATAGATTTTGTTTCCGTTCAAGTTCGTCTTTGTTCCGATTCGGTCAGTAGCTTCAAATTTTATTTCTTTTGTCCGTGTTTTAATTTGTTCGATTTGTCCGTGTTTTATGTGATAAGATCGTATGTTTGTTTACTGGTGTTATAACATCTATTGAGTATAATAAGGAAGCAACTATGAGAATCAAAGTTATTATGTAGTGACTGCTTTGTGTAATTGTGTTGGTTGCTTTGATAATGTAATATATTATTTTATTTGAATTTGCTTGAACTACAAAAGAAGAAAGTATGCTGTAATTCTATAAGCACTATGGTATGTTTGTATTGGCCTTCAAGATCTGTGTATGTGTGTTGACATATAAATAAGCATGCATTGTTATCAAATTGCTTTATGACTATTGAATACAGTATGTATGTTTTGTTTGTGTCATTTATGTTAATTTTTTGTTTGTTTTAGTTTAGGTTTTTATGTTGGTTGTATATTGCATGTTTATTTTGGTTTTGTTTGTTGTTTTAAGTAACAAAAGAATATGTTGATGAAATTTTGGGCAGAACAACAAAGCAATGAATTAGTAATAATTGAGGGCTGCTATTAAATTGGGGGGCAATTAAACAATTAGTGTAGGGGTTATGTGTAGGAGGTCCCTAGTTTTAGGTAGTGGGGACACTTTTATTATTAAATAAGGAAAGTGGAGGGTAGATATTGAAAAAAAGGTCGAAAAAGGAGGCTCTAGTTAGACTTTTGGGGCTGTCTAGAATGCTGGATATTAGAATAAAAGAGAGAGACTTTCATAGATTAAAGGGGACACGGATAAAAATTGAAAAAAGAACAGAAAAAGAGAGAAAAAAAACTATGCTCTTAAAAATAGCTTCTTTTTCATATACATTTACGGGAAGGAAAAACTAGAATTGATTATCCTTCTATTGTTGTTTGCTTCTGTTTACTGTTGGTAACTACACTTGGTATTGATTGAAATTAGTACTCTTGGGAACTGGTTATTGTTTTGAAACTGTACTGTGGTTGCTGGCTGTATCACTGCCATAGCTGATTCTTTTCTTCTGCATTTTACATCTATAGGTACACATCTTGTAAATATCCAAAGCTTATGGAAATAAATTGAAAGTTGTTTGAAGCTTTACTGCTGCAATTTTCTCCTTTCTGTTTTCTTAGTATTTTTTTTATATAAAAAATGATTATGTAGTAGATCTCCAGAATTGTTAGTTTGAACTATGTACTGTTGGTTATGATATGTCATTTAGTATTTAATGGTTTAGTACTAGGTTCAAATTGATTAAAATCAGCAATTCAGTATAAATTGTAATAAATTACTTAAGTAGTGAATAATGAAAACAATTACTATGAGCCAAGTGATATATTTTAGTGGTTTAAAAGAATTATGCCAATTTATAGTTTAACTTGTTATAATATGTTATTGATTTTATTTTAAAGGTTTCTATACCAGCTTGTTAGAAATAATTATCTATATTACACTTTACCTATTTAAAGTGATCAAAGAATTCCTTATTTCATATATAATCATTTGTTTCGCCGAAAAAGATACAAGATGATCTTCCTTATGTATAGTTCGGTAAAGACACTTTAATACCAATCAGAAGTCTAAGTTAATGGTAAACTTTCGTAAAACTCAAAACTTTTTGTAAAACTCAAAACAATTAAGGAAAATTATTGTTCCTTTAAATATTTATAAATAGGTAATTTCATTGGTTTAAGTCAATTAAAATATGTGTTTAAATTAGTTGTAAAATAATTGGTTTAATTTGTATAAATATTATTTGTCAATTTGTATTTTTATTTTTATTTAGATTTTAGCCATGTCAACTTACATTAAATAGTTATTTTAATATAGCAAACAATGTCACAATTTGAGTATGTAATCAATTAAGATTTTATCTTTTATTGGAAAATAAAAAGTTTAATAAATATAGTATTTTAAGTTCATTTTAAAGATAAATTTAGTTTTTTTAAATAATTATATTAGTTTTTAATATATTACAAAACAAGTCTTAATTTTGTTTTAATCAATTTCTTTTAATACAAGTTAAGAATTTTCGTATTTATTTATTTTATGTTTCATTAATATTTACCATAAATTAATTGGATGTATTGCATATTTTTAGTCTATTAATTAATTAGGATTTTTCTTTATTTATAAAAAAAATTAAAAAAAAATAGAAATTTAGTCATTTTAAGATTTCTTTCAAAAAATAAAGGAGGCGCGTCTCACCATATCAATGTAAAAATACGGGGCTCTCGTTTTTCTAAAATAAAATATTTAGAAATCTAGGATTGGTCGTTTTAGCGAATTTTCACGACCTCCTAAAAAATAATAAGGCGTTAATATCTTTAGGTACGTCTTTAATAATTTTATCTCCCTAAACTCGGGTGCACATTTATGTGACCCAAATCCAAATCTCAACGGGGTCAAAATATATTGACAACCACGGGTACATTGATGTGACGTTGTTCGAGATACGTTTTTACAACGTTGCAATCCTTTGTTAAAAATAATATTAATAATAGTAATAAAAGTGGTCAAAGATATAAAATTTGCACATTAGTTCATATTTGTTAAAAATCAAATAATCAAGCCGAATATAATAGTTGAGCGACCTTGCTAGAACCACGGAATTAGGGAATGCCTAAAACCTTCTCCCGGGTTAACAGAATTCCTTATCCGGATTTCTGGTACGCAGACTATTAAATAGAGTCAAACCTTTCCTCAATTCGGGATTCAAACCGGTGACTTAGGACACCATAAATCTCCCAAGTGACGACTCCGAATCTCTCAATAAATGAATCCCGTTTCGATTGTCCTTTAAATGGAAAAACTCCCTCGCGCCCTTGCGGGCTTGCGCCAAAAGGAGGTGTGACAGCTCTGGCGACTCCACTGGGGAGAATACCCAGAACCACTAGTTCAGGGTTTAGAATTCGAGCTTTAAATAATTGTTATATTTGGCTTATATACTATCTAATTTTATTATATGTTTGTATTTAATGTGCTAAATATTTCTTTCACTGCTTTGATATTTTGTGAATTGTATATAAATTATGTCAATACCCATTTTTCTTTTCTGAGTCTCTTTAAAATATAATATCGGGCATTTGCTGGACATAGCCCGTTTTCTCAAGATAGCTGTGGTGCTTGGCACCCGGTGAAGGATTTTTAGTCACACATGTTTAGGCGGGGAGTATTGTCAACTAAGCCTGAAAGCCATGCTACCGGTGCACTGACACTCCTCAGCTCGAGTTGTGCTCGAGTAAAGCCAGTCTAGACGCCTTTTCCAACAAGATGATGAACCCAGAACCACTGGATCGGGGTTTTAGAACTCGAGCTTTGAATAATTGTTGTATTTGGTTTATTATTATCTTTGGGTTTAAATGTGCAAAGTGATATTTTTTTATCGCTTTGATATTTTTTGAACTGCTGTACATATAAATTGTGCCGAAACCAATCTCCTCTCCGAGTCTTCTAAATCATGAAGAAGGGTGCACTTCGTGTGACTTCTTTTCTGTATAGTGTCTAATTCCCACTTTAGAACGAGGTTTGGATAAGTTGCAAAACCGGTGAAGCTTCTGTATTCCCGGGTTGCTGCCTCCTCCTCGGCTCGAGCTGTCCGCTCGGGTAAGCCGGGTCTAGAACAATAAACCCAGGTTTTTGAACCTAGAATAACAAAGCTTTATGCCGGATCCCTAGTAGGAGCGTTTATTTGCATCATGTTGCATTTGACTTAAGGGACTCAACACAGGGGTTGGGTCCATCTAGGACAGGTGACCTGAAATAAAAAGACCATCCTGTTGCATCCTGTTTGTTTTACGCATTTATTTGCTTCAGACTTGCATGCTGACCGGTTTTTAAATATTGAGAAAAATGAGGAGAAAAAAAGAGAAAAAATTATCAAAATAGTTTGTTTTTTAAAAAAAACGTTTTTTAATAAAAAAAATGTGTGTTTTATTCTCAAAACAAACAAAAATATAGTTTACTTGTTTTTCAATAAAAATAAAAATAGTTTGTTTCATTTACTGATGTAGTTTGTTTTTATTAAACCGAACTACGCTGGTTTGATTCTCACTAGATGTGAGATACGTAGGCAACCTTTATCAGGTCCAACCTCCCCTTTTGCAAAAAATAGCCAAAAAATATCGAAATAAATTTTTTTCGTCGTAAATAAGCCAGGTGATGCCGCTTTTGCCAAAAATAGTTGAATGTTCCCGAGAGGGATGCCGAAAGGCTGGCTTTGCATAAATGGCCACTTTTGGTCATTTTTAGGATTTTTGGTCAATTTACTAAACACAACCTTAAAATCTTCATGCCCGAGGTGCTGAAAGGTCGTGTTTACAAAACCATGTCTTTTATTCTAATTGAAAAAAAAACAAGAAAAAGAGTTAGTGGCAAGTAATTGCTTGAATTTTTGGTCAAAATAAGTCAAGCTAGTTTCGGCGGTGTTTTAAACCGTTCTTGTCGAGATAGCCTTATAGCATCTTTCAGTTGTCGAAAGACTGTCTTCGTAAAAGAATGGACAAGTTTGTAAAGAAATCCTTCCTGGCCTCAAAATTCATATGGAGTTGAGAAGGGGCCACGTTTGCAGAATTAGCTATTTGGTAAAAATTGGCAAACAGAGAGGATCTGCTAGTTTTTTAATTTATATTTCTTTTGATTAGATCATATGATGTTTGATTTTCAAGTTTGTAAGTATTTCTTTTCATCAAAATCTGTTAGTATGGCTAGTTTTTAAAGCTTTGTAATCAAGTTTGTTTTATTGTGAAAATTGAAAATTCATGTAAAGAAAAATGTTTTATTATTATTGTCCTTTCAGGATGAACTACGCAAGGTCTAATTTATGCGGGGTCATGATACGTAGGCAATCTCCATAAGATTCGGCCGTAACTAAAAAAATAAGATGTTGTTAATAAAGGGAACCGAATGAGTCAATTTCTAACATATTTTGTTTTGAATTGTTAATAAAATTAAGGTGGTTGGTTGTGATACCTCTTCCCTGCAAAAACAAAACAGAGGCAAAAGAACATGGCAGAGAATCTCAAGGCCAAGTGGATTGGTACTGATACTCGACAACAATTGGTTGAACGGAACCACGGGTTAGTAGAAGAAGTCACAATATTGAGACAACATGTGGTTGACATGTATCAAGCATGGATGGATGGAAAAGCACCACCCTCTCCACCACCTAGCTTCCTGGACTCTGTCCTTACCCGAACACCGAGCGCAATGCCAGATGATCCACCGCACTCCCCATATATACCCGCCTATCACAACTTTTTCAGTCACCCCAATAGCTTCATCACTCGGTATCCATCTATCATTTCTCAGGAATGCCCTCCAGTCACATCCACTGTTCCCGACAATAAACACCCACCCGAAGCTCATGTTTCCCAACATTACCCCTCCGAGGTTGCTCACCAGGGTCCCAAACAGAGCCCGCAGGTTGAACCTCCCCAACGACAAGGTCCAGCCGCCGTCTTTGCTAAAGGCCCTCCATATCAAACCCATGGATATCCTTGTAATTCTCATGGCCCCTACTTCTCCCCACATGCATACCAGAAACCCCACGGGTCAGGTTTTAGGCCAAATCAGGCCTTTAGAAATGAGAGGCTACTAAAACGAGAAAAGGCTCTCACCCCTTTGGGAGAATCATACGCCAGTTTGTTCCAGAGGCTAATGAAATTGGGCATGTTGAAGCCGATTAAGATAAAGATGCCGAATCCTCTTCCGAAGAAGTTTAATCTTTTTCAAAGATGCGCATACTGTTCAGATGCCCTGGGACACGACATAGAGGCATGTTGGAGTCTAAAGTATGCAATTCAAAAGCTTATCAATACAGGCAACATTGTCGTGCGAAATACAAATGCAACAAACACTGGCCAAAGTCTCTCTCTAGTGCATAACGAGACGAGTATGGCAGGAATGAGTGATCGTAAAAATAAGCCGGCAGAGGTAACCCAAAAGCCGTTTGCTCTAAATAATGCTATAAAGACTTGTGAAAATTCCGACAATCTTGGTGTGAAATTTAGTGGCTAAGACGCCTCGTTTGGTAATTGGGAGGATTTTTGGTGGTTTATTTTGTTGTCATTTCTGTTGCTCGGGTTAGGTTCAGGGTTGTAATCCGGATTTTGTCTTATTGTCAAACCCTCTTATTCTTCCATCTTTGTCATATCAATTTGCTTAAGTTTTGTCAGGTTTCATTTCAGTGTTGTACTTTGGTTTGTTTTGTTCGTTTTGTCATTGAACCGTTTCGCCGTTAATAAAAAATCCAATCTTTTGTTACCCCTAGTCATCTTCTTTGTTTAAATTCTTTATATTTGTCTTTTGTTCAAACGCCGATTCTAGCGACATGACATGCGCACAACTATAGGACTAAGCTTAATCATGAACCATTGGAATGGTGATCGTGACATTTAAAGGAAAATAAGAACATAATGAGATCATTTGGAGCCCGAGTCATGTGAAACTGGGGCAAGCAAAATAGAAAGAAAACCGTAAAGGCAAGCTGGCCAAATTTACATGGGTTCGCTCATAATAATGAAAAGGAGAGTATTGCCCAACAGTGCTCTAAAAGATATGACGAATGTTTAATTGTATTGTTTGCACTTGGCATGTTTTGAAGATTTGAATGACGAAGGCATTTTATTCTGCTACCCAAACACTTTATCTTTCGTTAACCCTTTGAGCCTTATGTATTTTCTTTCATACCCCTTATTCGGACTCAGTAGCAAAGGAACACATAGCAAAAGAAGAGAAAAGAAAAGAAAAGAAAGAAAAGCAAAAAGAGAAAAAAGAAAAGAAAAAAAGAAAAAAAGAAATAACAAAAAGAACAAAAAAAGAGAAAAGAAAATGAATGAAAAAGAGAAACTTGAAAAAACGAGGAACTGGGAACTACGTTTGACCTGATTCCTCAAAGAGGATACGTAGGCGCTTCACAGCTCGGTTATAGTTTGAATAAACTAAAAAGTCCCCAAGCAAGAAACTGGGGCAAATAATTGTGTTTATTATAAATAAATCTGGGTCTGAAGGATGTAAATTGAACCCAAAGTTGAATTGTTTTGAGCCTTTAATACCCTTTCTTTTTAGCTCTATCCAAATCCCACATTACGGTCCAAAGAAAGACCTTTTGATCAGTCTTCAAAAGATGCCACGTCAGGCGAGTGAGAGAGTCCTATCAGAACATAACACTCTGATTCTCGACAGAAAAGACTCTGATTTCCAGTAGAAGAAATATGAGAGAGTCGCAGTAACACCCTCAATCCCCAACTGAAGAGTAATACAAATGAGAGAGTCTTATCAGTGAAAACCTTCACGGGCACCATAAGGCGATAAAAGCTGAGAGAAAAATCGAAATGAGAGAGGCTTGATAGTGAAAACCCTTCGGGCACTACAAGTCGAATAAAGATGAAGAGTCAGATGGAAATCACCAGACATAAATCTTGAAAGAAGATTGACGACGGAGGATAGGCGTTATGTGCATGTCATGACCATTTAGAGTCGGTATCCGCATTTGATAAAGTTATATTTTATAATTTCTTTTGTTAGAAAGTCATATTTTCTTTGTCTTCTATATTGGTTTCCTTTTATCTTTCTCCTTTCATCAAAATTCCTTAGTAGAGTCTGTTTGGTCAAAACAAATTAGAAATGGCTTCAAAATTTGCCATCAACTTTCCAATTATGCAAGACGAGATCCGATTGGTACACCCAAGTGGTATAAGTAAGGAGGGAACAAACTCAAGGCTAGTGTCAAAAAGGACATTTCCCATCAAGAGGAAATTGACAAAGGGATGTATCAGTGTCACAGAGGATATCTCCAACCAAAAGCGAAGGTTGATAACTTCGAGGCCAATGCCAATAAGACTCAAAGGTCATGGAAATGCTCGTTCCTAAGATATGCTACAAAAGAAGAGGGATATCCCCGCCAAAAAAGAATTTTCAATGACATGGATGAACAAAAAAATGTTTCATCTATAAAACATGCAAGATTCTCAAGCAGAGTCACTGACATAAGAATTTGGGTGGTCAAGATACCAGTGGAAAACAATGGTGAAAGGCTTGTGAACAAAAGTCGTCAAGGAGGGCGAGGAAGCAGGAAAGGGAAAAACTAATTCCCAGCAGGAATATCATCCACAGCAAACAGCAAGCTTTTGACAATGAAATGCAGAGCAGGGAAAGAGAAGGAGAACTGTCCCCAGCAGGAACATCACAACCAACCATGTTGTTTTAAACTAACAAGTTTTCTTTGATTTGAAGCAGGAAAAGGAAATGGCGTTAATGACGGAAAGGCGTGCCACAAGGAAGATTATCGAACTGGGGCAAAAAATTTTCCTTTCATTTGGAAAATTTTTTAGAAGACAGGTATCCATTTGAGGAAGAAGAAAGATAACACTAGTTTTAAGGGAAGTGACCCTTGAACCTGTATTATCCCCAGCAGTGTGGAAAGAAATAAAATAACAAGTTTCAATGGAAGGAATCGTATCCCTAGCGGACAGAGCAAAAAGGATGAAACTTAGATTCAGAAAAGCAAGAAGCCACTGTCATCCACAGCATCTTTCAAAAGAATAAAATACCGATTTTGAAGGAATAAAATTTCCCCAGCAGTATTAACTTCAGCAAGTAAGTAAATCGTATCTCAGCAGTCAAAATCTCAGTCGGATCAATCTTTCTCCCGAGATCACAACAATTTAGACCTAGTCTGAGGAATTATCTCCTAGCGTCAAAGTCTTAGTTTGATAAATCTCTCCTAAGACATGAAAATCTCATTCTGATGAATCTTTCTCCTGAGATCACAACAATTTATACCTAGTATGAGAAATTATCTCCTAGCGTCAACATCTTAGTCTGATGAATCTTTCTTCGAAGATATCAAAATCTTAGTCAGATGAATTTTTCTCCTGAGATGGTAATCATTCGATCTATACATTTTCATGTCTTAGCATTAGGCGCCCACCTGTATAACGAGGGAATACATTTCATGTCTTAGCATTAGGCGCCCACCTGTATAACGAGGGAATACATTTCATGTCTTAGCATTAGGCGCCCACCTGTATAACGAGGGAATACATTTTCGTGTCTTAGCATTAGGCGCCCACCTGTATAACGAGGGAATACATTTCATGTCTTAGCATTAGGCGCCCACCTGTATAACGAGGGAATACATTTTCATGTCTTAGCATTAGGCGCCCACCTGTATATCAAGGGAATACATTTCATGTCTTAGCATTAGGTGCCCACCTGTATAACGAGGGAATACATTTTCATGTCTTAGCATTAGGCGCCCACCTATATAACGAGGGAATACATTTCATGTCTTAGCATTAGGCACCCACCTGTATAATGAGGGAATACATTTCATGTCTTAACATTAGGCGCCCACCTGTATAACGAGGGAATACATTTCATGTCTTAGCATTAGGCGCCCACCTGTATAACGGGGGAATACATTTTCATGTCTTAGCATTAGGCGCCCACCTGTATAACGAGGGAATACATTTCATGCCTTAGCATTAGGCGCCCACCTGTATAACGAGGGAATACATTTCATGTCTTAGCATTAGGCGCCTACCTGTATAACGAGGGAATACATTTCATGTCTTAGCATTAGGCGCCCACATGTATAACGAGGGAATATATTTTCATGTCTTAGCATTAGGCGCCTACCTGTATAACGAGGGAATACATTTTCATGTCTTAGCATTAGGCGCCCAGCTGTATAACGAGGGAATACATTTTCATGTCTTAGCATTAGGCGCCCGCCTGTATAATGAGGGAATACACTTTCATGTCTTAGCATTAGGCGCCCACCTGTATAACGAGGGAATACATTTCATGTCTTAACATTAGGCGTCCACCTGTATAACGAGGGAATACTTTTCATGTCTTAACATTAGGCACCCACCTGTATAACAAGAGGAATATTCTTCAGTTTTTACATAGGAGGTATTGAAACCAGCACCCACCAGGAAGGTAGAGGGACACATCGGAAGATCCCCAGCACAAATCCAAGTTCAGAAGTGAGAAATAAAGCAACAGTGGCCGGAAAAGCTCTTTACGTTACGGGTTTTGAAACCAGTAGCCCATCCTAATGCAGAAGGTTATAGCAAAATTCTCAACGCAAAATCCAAGCGCATAAGTCAGAAGAGACATGAGACACACCCGGAGAGGAACGACTCTCAATCTTTGTCTACCTCCTCAACATAACAGACTTGACAGAGAAATCTCTATCCCTAGCCGATTGAGCAAAATGAGAAAACCTGATGTTCAAAGAAGGAAAGGCCAAAACCACCTCAATGTTCTCAAAAGAAAGCACTGGAAGAAACACGAGACGACAAGAAGGCCAAGCGACATGGATACGTTAAAGATAGATGAGATCTTATGATCCATAGGCTAGTTTAACTTCTTGTTTTCCCTTTTAGCATGGTGTAATAAAGAGATCGGTAAGTAGTGATAGCAGCAGCAAGAACAGTGACAGTAAAGCCACAGTCCCATGGTAGTCCCAGCTACCAAAACTTCACGAACTACATTGACCTGATTCCTGTTTAGCCCAGTATATGTAGGAGACCTTTTGAAGCAAAGGTTCGGTCAAGTCTTTCAAAAAGAGCTTCACACGGAGTACTCAAACGGGCAAAAATCGCTCGTATTCGCTCACTTTTCTTTGCACAAAAACTCTTCATGTTTCCGCGCAAAGAGGGGCAGCTGTGAGCACGTGAATTTTTGCATTTGTATATAAAATTCATATTCGCAATTAAGATTAATCAAGTTTATTTGAGAAAAATGGAAAATCACAAAAACAATATGTATTTTTGCATTTTTAGCATTTAATGTCCCAATTGCGTGATTTTTAAATTGGTGTGATAATTGTAATTTGAAGTTAATTAGCATTTTAAAAAAAAGTTAATTTGGTTTTGTAATTTAATTTAGGGGTTTTGGCTTTAATTTTTTGGAAATAAATGAAAAAAGAAGTCTTCGTCTTGAACTATTTGAATTAAAAGAAAAGGGACCAAGCCCAAAACAATTCTAATCCAAACCCAACCAAAAAAATACACCCCTTACCCACCTAAATCAGCTTGACCCGACTCGGTTGCCCCATGACCCAAAACCCCTCATTTCATTACACACCTATCACTAAAAGAAAAAAAACCCTAAAGACCCAACCCCATTTTTCCCCAGCGGCCGCAACACACACGCCCCCCCCCCCACTTCATCTTCTTCGCATCCCACCACCCAAACGAACCAGCCACCCCCAAATCTTCAGCCACAGAAACGAGCGAAGAAACCCTCCCCGATCGGGTCTTCTTCTAAAAAAAAAAGGAGTCATCCTCCATGGCTTTTGGTTGAAGAAGAATGAACAGCCAACGGACCTCGCTCCATCTCCCTCACGCCGGAACTCCACCACCGGCAGCTACTAGCACGCCCACGAAAGCGGCTGATGTATCATCAACCAAAGCAACTACGTCTCGTCGGAGAGGCGGCGACCAGAAACGAAAAACAAGCGCCATTGGAAGCGGCGGTGCCGGTTCGACTCCTCTGTCAACTTCGTCGAAGTGTCAGGCGCGTGAGAAGCAGTCATCAGTCCATTTTCTACCAATCCCGACACCTAGACAGCCTCAGTAACACAAATCGGACTTTGGTTTGAACTTTTAAGTTGGGTTGAAATCTCATAAAACTAAAAAATATACTTTGCATCTTCTACTTTCTCTCGTCGATTTTGAGTATTTGGTTTTCAAATGGAGTTCAATTACAGTGAGTTTGTCGTTCGATTCGTTGAGGATGAGTTTTCCGATGAGTTTCCTGGATAGATTTTGTTTCCGTTCAAGTTCGTCTTTGTTCCAATTCGGTCAGTAGTGTAACGACCCGACCGGTCGTTTTAGAAAATTACGCCCCAATCCCTAATTTAACGGTTCACCTAAGTTCATTTCTGTTATTGTGGGTTGCCGGGAGAGTCGGTTTCGAAAATTTGAGCATTTTGGGACACTTAGTCCCTAAATAAGAGCTTTGAAGCTAGAAAACGGTCCGTAGCCGGAACAGTGTTAAGACGATCTCGGAACGGAAATCCGATGGTTCCATTAGCTCCGTTAGGTGATTTCGGGGTTGGGAGCGCGTTCAGAATGTATTTTGGAGGTCCGTAGCTCAATTAGGCTTGAAATACCGAAGGTTGAAATTTTGGCGAATCCGAACGATAGGTGAGATTTAGATCCGGGGGTCGGAATGGAATTCCGACAATTTCTGTAGCTTCGTTATGTGATTTTGGACATGTCCGCAAATTTTTAGGTCATTCGGACGTCGTTTGGTTGGGTTTTTGATCGAATGTGCAATTCGGAAAGTTTTAAGAAATTTAGGCTTGAATTCGATGGGAATTATGGGTTTCGATGTTGTTAGACGTGTTTTGAGGATTGGAACAAGTTCGAATAAGGTATTAGGATGTGTTGGTGTGTTTGGATAGGGTCCCGGGTGACTCGGGATGAATTCGGGTGATTAAACGGCAAGAATCTTAAAAACTTGCAGCAGGCTGGTGCCTGCCTTCTGTAGTATTCGCTTCTGCGGAGCTTGGACCGCAGAGGCGAGTCCGCAGAAGCGACATTTTCTCCGCAGGAGCGAGTGTCGCAGGAGCGGATTTTGGATCGTGGAGGCGGTCACGCAGGAGCGGAAAGTCTTCCGCAGGAGCGGAAGTGAACTGTTTGGTGGCCCTCCGCAGGAGCGGACGTTTGTCCGCATAAGCGAAGTCGCAGAAGCGACTGTGCTTCCGCAGAAGCGGAATCGCTGAAGCGACCTAGAGACTGCAGAAGCGGAATGGTCCAGCCAAGCCTGGGCTTCGCAGAAGCGACAAAATGTCGCGGAAGCGGATCCGCAGAAGCGGAATTTCGTCCGCAGAAGCGAAAATCGCAGAGAGTTAATTATATCAGAAGTTAGAAATTTCAGAAACATTTCCAAACTTGGAGGGCTCGGCTTAAGGGGCGATTTGGGCGATTTTGAAGGGAGATTCAAGGGGTTTCTTCAGGTAATCAATTATGGACTCCAATTATGATTGTTGTTGATAATATTATGCAAGTTTTTCATTAAAATGGAGGAATTTGGGGTAATTAATGGGGGTTTTCACCCTAGACCAAAACCTTTAGAAAACCTTTGATTTAAATGGGCTAACGGAGTCCAATTTCGATAAATTTTATATGAACGGACTCGAATTGAGATAAGGAACCCGAATATATAATTGTCGTGATTTTTCGATAAGCGTACCGAAAGTCGGGTTTTGGCAACTTGTGGGTTTTGGTGAATTTTGAGTTAATTTGATTGGGTATTGCCCAATTGGCCTATTTTGATGTGATTCTATTGATTTTTATCAGATTCTACACTTGTGGAGGCCGACATTTGTGGCAAGAGGGTTATTACTTAGCGGTTTTGTACCAGAATTGAGGTAAGTGGCTTGTCTAACTTCGTGTGGGGGACTTTCACCCCTAGGATATTATTGTGATACATTAAATGCCTTGTACGCGAGGTGACGGCGTGTACATGCCCTGGTTGTTGAACACATACTTTACTCAAAATGTTCAATGAGTGATATTCCTGTTCTTAGTTGTTAAATTCGATATTCCTACCCGGTAGTAGTTAGAAAAGCATGATTAGATAGAATCTAGCTGTCTAGTTACTTAATTGACTTACTTGAGTTTTCTTGGTAATCGCTGGCGCTATTCATCGGCTAAGTTATCGTTAAGCATATTATACTTCTCTCTATGTATTCCTTTACTTGCTATGGTTATGGACTACGGGTTCGATTCCCGAGATCCTGAGATTATTGAAATATGGACTACGGGTTCGATTCCCGAGATCCTGAGATTATTGAAATGTGGACTACGGGTTCGATTCCCGAGATCATGAGATTATTGAAATATGGACTACGGGTTCGATTCCCGAGATCCTGAGATTATTGAAATATGGACTACGGGTTCGATTCCCGAGATCCTGAGATTATTGAAATGTGGACTACGGGTTCGATTCCCGAGATCGTGAGCTTATTGAAATATGGACTACGGGTTCAATTCCCGAGATCCTGAGCTTATTGAAATACGGACTACGGGTTCGATTCCTGAGATCCTGAGATTTATTGAAATGTGGACTACGGGTTCAATTCCCGAGATCCTGAGAGATTATTGAAATGTGGACTACGGGTTCGATTCCCGAGATCCCGAGATTATTGAAATGAGGACTACGGGTTCGATTCCCGAGATCCTGAGATTATTAAAATGAGGACTACGGGTTCGATTCCCGAGATCCTGAGTTATTGAGATATTATTGAGACATGGGCTGTGGGTTCGATTCCCGGAGACCCAGAGGTACTGAGAATGGGACTGTGGGTTCAATTCCCACAGATCCTGGATTTGTTTATTTGAGTTGGTTATTTGTTGTTAGCTTAATTGTAGACGGTTGCAGTAATCATCATAATGTTGTTATTTCGGAAATTATTATCATTTAAACTGTTTATTTTGTTTTTCATCATTATATTATTGTTTTTCTCAGTAGGGCCCTGACCTACCTCGTCACTACTCCATCGAGGTTAGGCTTGGCACTTGCTGAGTACCGCCGTGGTGTACTCATGCTACTCTTCTGCACACTTTTGTTGTGCAGATCCAGGTACATCAGAGGAGGCTCGTGCTAGGTGATTTCCGCAGCTTTTCTGGAGACCTCGAGGTATGATCTGCTACGTCCGCAGATCCAGAGGCTTTCCTTCTATTCTAGTAGTACTAGTTGACATTTTTCTTCATTTCGTTGTTAGATACTCTTTACACATAGAGCCACAGTTGTATTTTCTCTTTTAGTCTGTGTTACCGTGGGGTTCCGGATCTTGGTAGTGTTTTATTCATTGTGTGATGAATGTATGTGCCAAGCGGCACGGATTACATATCTTTTATGCTATTTTTCCGCTGTTTCTTATTTAAGTATTTTATAACTTGTATATTCCGCAACGTGTTAGGCTTACCTAGTCGTGGGGATTGGGTGCCATCACGACATGTTCACAATTGGTGAACTAGGGTCGTGACATATTCGGTATCAGAGCTCTAGGTTCATAGGAGTCACGGGACACGGACCGGTTACTTAGAGTCTCGCTGATCGATACGGAGACGTCTGTATTTATCTACGAGGGGCTATGTAACTGTTTAGGAAACTCTTCATTTCTTTTGGATTCCTTGTCGTGCGACATTTTTGGCACCAAAATCTAAACTATTGCTTTCTATTCTCTCATAGATGGTGAGGACACGAGCTACTCGCGATGATCAGGTACTCGCGCCCCCTGTTGCTGCCGTCAGAGGCCGGGGCCGAGGTAGAGGACGAGGACGCGCCCGAGGTGCAGCCACAGTTCCCTCGCGCGCTGCAGCTGAGGTGCCACAGGTAGACCAGGTTGGAGCGCAGGCACCTGGTACACCGACTACAACTGCTACTACTCCAGCACTACAGGAGACCCTGGCTCAGTTCATGAGTATGTATACCACTTTAGCCCAGGCAGGACTGCTTCCTCTTGTTGCAGCTACATCTCAGGCCGGGGGAGGGGCCCAGACTCCCGCAGCCGTTACACCGGAGCAGCGTGTGCCGGTGGGACAAGTTCCGGATGTTTTGGTTATGCCTCCTGCTGCCCGAGCACAGTCCGGAGGTGGACCAGCTGCCTCTGAGGACGAGCAGCGTAGATTGGAGAGGTTCAAGAAATATGACCCTCCAGTGTTCAGTGGTTTGGCTTCAGATGATGCATTGGGTTTTCTGGAGGAGTGTCATCGTATTCTTTCTACCATGGGGATTGTGGAGACCAGCGGGGTTTCCTTCACTACGTTTCAGTTTCGTGGGACCGCTTATGATTGGTGGCGCACGTATGAGTTGGATAGTCCGGAGGAGTCCGCTTCGTTGACCTGGACGCAGTTTTCAAATCTGTTTTTGACGGAGTTTGTTCCCCAGAGCCTTAGGGATTCTTGGCGCTCGGAGTTTGAGAGATTGCGACAGGGCTCCATGTCAGTATCGAGTATGCTATCAGTTTCACCCGCCTAGCCAGGCATGCACCGGCTTTGGTAGCCACGGTTCGGGAGCGAGTGCGGAGATTTATTGAGGGCCTTGTTCCGCCTATCCGATCCGGCATGGCCAGAGAGCTTGAGACAGATATATCTTATCAGCAGGCAGTTAGCATTGCCAAGAGGATCGAGAGTATGCTCCCTAGAGAGCGGAGGGAGAGAGAGGCCGAGAGGTCTCGTGAGTCGGGCCATTTCTCTGGTGCCCGCACTTCATCAGCCGGTCGTTTTGGCAGGGGTTATTCCGGTCGACCAGTTCACTCGGCATTGCCCGCAGCCGGTAGTACTCCAGGTCTTCCAGCACCTCAGGAGCCTTATTATGCTCCCCCAGTTTCCAGTGCACCTCCTGCGCGGGGTCCTTCCAAGGGTCAGACTAGTGGGGGTGAGGCCGGTCAGTCACAGCCACTGCGTCCTCCCAGAGCTTGTTTTGAGTGCGGGGATACTCGCCACCTGGTTAGGGAGTGCCCCAGGCACAGGAGAGGAGCCCCTCATCAGTCATCACATCATTCGCGTGGTTCTCAGGGTCAGCAGGCTATCATTCCAGCTCCAGCTGCTATTCCACCTGCCCAGCCAGCCAGGGGCGGGGGTCAGGGTTCTAGAGGCCGCCCTCGAGAGGGGGACAGGCCAGATTCTATGCTATTCCTGATCGCGCTGCGGCTGTTGCATCTGACTCTGTTATCACAGGTATTATTATGGTTAGTCACAGGGAGGCATCGGTTCTATTCGACCCTGGTTCCACTTTTTCATATGTGTCTTCTTACTTTGCTTCTCATCCGGGTGTGCCTCGGGATTCTTTGAGTGCCCCCATTTATGTTTCCACTCCGGTGGGTGATTCTTTGGCTGTGGACCGTGTATATCGGTCGTGTTTGATTACCATTTGTGATTTTGAGACCAGAGCGGATCTATTGCTTCTTGGGATGGTCGATTTTGATATTATTTTGGGCATGGACTGGTTGTCGCCCCATTATGCTATTCTTGATTGTCACGCCAAGACCGTGACGCTGGCTATGCCAGGCATTCCACGTATTGAGTGGAGTGGTACTCTAGATCACACCCCTAGCCGTGTTATTTCTTTTCTCAGAGCTCGGCGTATGGTTGAGAAGGGATGTGCTGCTTATCTAGCCTATGTGCGGGACGTCAGTATTGACACTCCCTCTATTGATTCTGTTCATGTGGTACGTGACTTTGCTGATGTATTTCCAGCTGATCTTCCGGGCATGCCGCCCGACGGAGATATTGACTTTGCTATTGACTTATTGTCGGGCACTTAGCCCATTTCTATTCCACCGTACCGTATGGCTCCTCCTGAGTTGAAGGAGTTGAAGGATCAGTTACAGGAGTTATTGGGCAAGGGTTTTATTCGACCCAGTGTTTCGCCTTGGGGTGCTCCCTGTATTGTTTGTGAAGAAAAAGGACGGTTCTATGCGTATGTGTATTGACTATCGTCGGCTGAACAAGGTTACAGTGAAGAACCGGTATCCTTTGCCCCGTATTGATGATTTATTTGACCAGCTACAGGGCGCACATGTGTTTTCTAAGATTGATTTGCGCTCTGGGTATCACCAGCTGAAGATTCGGGAGCCAGATATCCCGAAGACTGCCTTCAGGACCCGGTATGGTCACTATGAGTTCCTCGTGATGTCTTTTGGGCTAACTAATGCCCCAGCAGCCTTTATGCATTTGATGCACAGTGTGTTCAGGCCTTATCTGGACTCGTTCGTGATTGTCTTCATTGATGATATTCTAGTATATTCCCGGAGCCGGGAAGAGCACGAACAGCATTTGAGGATAGTGCTTCAGATTCTGAGGGAGAAGCAGCTTTATGCCAAGTTCTCTAAATGTGAATTTTGGTTGAGTTCGGTGGCATTTTTGGGCCACATGGTGTCGAGTGATGGTATTCGAGTAGATCCGAGGAAGGTGGAGGCCGTGCAGAGTTGGCCCAGACCCTCCTCCGCTACTGAGATTCGCAGTTTCTTTGGTTTGGCAGGCTATTACCATCGTTTCGTAGAGGGGTTCTCTTCGATTGCAGCACCTATGACTAGATTGACCCAAAAGGGTGCCCCTTTTCAGTGGACAGACGAGTGTGAGGCGAGCTTTCAGAAGCTCAAGACAGCTTTGACTTCGGCCCCTATATTGATGTTGCCTACGGGTTCGGGGTCCTATACTGTATATTGTGATGCCTCACGAGTTGGACTCGGTGCGGTATTGATGCAGGACGGTAGGGTGATTGCCTACGCGTCGAGACAGCCTGAAGGTGCATGAGAAGAATTACCCTGTTCATGATTTGGAGCTAGCTGCCATTGTTCACGCCTTGAAAATTTGGCGTCATTATTTATATGGGGTTCCTTCGGAGATCTACACTGATCACCGGAGCTTGCAGCACTTGCTTAAGCAGAAGGACCTGAATATGCGTCAGAGGAGATGGTTGGAACTACTGAAGGACTATGATATTACTATTCTCTATCATCCGGGCAAGGCTAATGTGGTTGCTGATGCCTTGAGTCATCGGGCAGAGAGTTTGGGGAGTTTAGCGTATCTACCAGCTTCGGAGAGGCCTATGGCGATGGATGTTCAGGCTTTAGCCAGACAGTTTGTTAGATTGGATCTTTCGGAGCCCAGTCGGGTTCTAGCTTGTGTGGTTTCTCGGTCTTCTCTATTTGACCGCATCAGGGAGCGTCAGTTCGACGACCCACATTTGCTTGTCCTTCGGGATAGAGTTCGGCGTGGTGATGCTCGAGATGTTACCATCGGGGATGATGGAGTCATGAGGATGCAGGGGCGTATCTGTGTGTCCAATGTAGATGATCTTCGAGAGCTGATTCTAGCAGAGCCCCATAGTTCGCGGTATTCCATCCATCCGGGTGCCGCGAAGATGTATCAGGACTTGAAACAACATTACTGGTGGAGGCGGATGAAGAGGGATATAGTTGACTATGTTTCCAGATGCCTCAACTGCCAGCATGTGAAGTATGAACATCAGCGTCCGGGTTGATTGATGCAGCAGATTGAGATTCCAGAGTGGAAATGGGAGCGCATCACCATGGACTTTGTATCTGGACTTCCACGGATCGTTAGGAAGTTTGATTCCATTTGGGTTATTGTGGATCGGCTGACCAAGTCCGCCCATTTTATACCGGTGAGCACTACTTATTCATCGGAGCGGCTGGCGGAGATCTATATCAAGGAGATAGTTCGGCTGCATGGTATTCCAGTTTCCATCATTTCAGATAGAGGCACTCAGTTCACTTCACGGTTCTGGAGAGCCGTACAGGAGGAGTTAGGTACTCGGGTGGAGCTGAGCACAGCCTTTCACCCCCAGACTGATGGGCAGTCCGAGCGCACTATTCAGATTTTGGAGGATATGCTCCGTGCGTGCGTGATTGAGTTTGGAGGTTCATGGGATCACTTCTTGCCACCGGCGGAGTTTGCTTATAACAACAGCTACCAGTCTAGTATTCAGATGGCACCGTACGAGGCCCTATATGGTAGGAGGTGCAGGTCTCCCGTGGGTTGGTTTGAACCGGGCGAGGCCAGGTTGCTAGGTACTGATATGGTTCAGGATGCTATGGACAAGGTCAAGGTAATTCAGGACAGACTTCGTGCAGCCCAGTCTAGAGAGAAGAGTTATGCGGACAAGAAGGTTCGCGATGTGGCGTTTATGGTTGGCGAGCGGGTTCTACTTCGAGTCTCGCCCATGAAGGGCGTTATGAGGTTTGGGAAGAAAGGAAATATGAGTCATAGATTTATTGGCCCTTTTGAGATTTTGAGGCGTGTTGGGGAGGTTGCTTATGAGTTGGCCTTACCTCCCAGCCTAGCCGGAGTTCACCCGTATTTCATGTCTCCATGCTCCGGAGATACCATGGTGACCCGTCGCATGTGTTGGATTTCACTTCCGTTCAGCTAGACAAGGATCTGTCTTATGTTGAGGAGCCAGTAGCCATTCTAGACAGGCAGGTCAGAAAGCTAAGGTCAAAGAACATCGCTTCGGTAAAGGTTCAGTGGCGGGGCCAGCCGGTCGAGGAGGCGACTTGGGAGACCGACCAGGATATGCGCAGTCAGTACCCTCATCTTTTCACTACTCCAGGTATGTTTTTTCTATGCTCGTTCGAGGACGAACGAATCTTTAAGTGTGGGAAGATGTAACGACCCGACCGGTCGTTTTAGAAAATTACGCCCCAATCCCTAATTTAACGGTTCCCCTAAGTTCATTTCTGTTATTGTGGGTTGCCGGAAGAGTCGGTTCTGAAAATTTGAGCATTTTGGGACACTTAGTCCCTAAATAAGAGCTTTGAAGCTAGAAAATGGTCCGTAGCCGGAACAGTGTTAAGACGATCTCGGAACGGAAATCCGATGGTTCCATTAGCTCCGTTAGGTGATTTCGGGGTTGGGAGCGCATTCAGAATGTATTTTGGAGGTCCGTAGCTCAATTAGGCTTGAAATACCGAAGGTTGAAATTTTGGCGAATCCGAGCGATAGGTGAGATTTTGAGTTAATTTGATTGGGTAATGCCCAATTGGCCTATTTTGATGTGATTCTATTGATTTTTATCAGATTCTACACTTGTGGAGGCCGACATTCGTGGCAAGAGGGTTATTACTTAGCGGTTTTGTACCGGAATTGAGGTAAGTGGCTTGTCTAACTTCGTGTGGGGGACTTTCACCCCTAGGATATTATTGTGATACTTTAAATGCCTTGTACGCGAGGTGACGGGCGTGTACATGCACTGGTTGTTGAACACATACTTTACTCAAAATGTTCAATGAGTGATATTCCCTGTTCTTAGTTGTTAAATTCGATATTCCTACCCGGTAGTAGTTAGAAAAGCATGATTAGATAGAATCTAACTGTCTAGTTGCTTAATCGACTTACTTGGGTTTTCTTGGTAATCGCTGGCGTTGTTCATCGGCGAAGTTATCATTAAGCATATTATACTTCTCTCTGTGTATTCCTTTACTTGCTGTGGTTATGGACTACGGGTTCGATTCCCGAGATCCCGAGATTATTGAAATATGGACTACGGGTTCGATTCCCGAGATCCTGAGATTATTGAAATATGGACTACGGGTTCGATTCCCGAGATCCCGAGATTATTGAAATATGGTCTGCGGGTTCGATTCCCGAGATCCTGAGATTATTGAAATATGGACTACGGGTTCGATTTCCGAGATCTTGAGATTATTGAAATGTGGACTACGGGTTCGATTCCCGAGATCATGAGCTTATTGAAATATGGACTACGGGTTCAATTCCCGAGATCCTGAGCTTATTGAAATACGGACTACGGGTTCGATTCCCGAGATCCTGAGATTTATTGAAATGTGGACTACGGGTTCAATTCCCGAGATCCTGAGATTATTGAAATGTGGACTACGGGTTCGATTCCCGAGATCCTGAGATTATTGAAATGAGGACTACGGGTTCGATTCTCGAGATCCTGACTTATTGGTAGGGACTGCGGGTTCGATTCCGGAGATCCTGAGTTATTGAGATATTATTGAGACATGGGCTGCGGGTTCGATTCCCGGAGACCCAGAGGTACTGAGAATGGGACTGTGGGTTCAATTCCCACGGATCCTGGATTTGTTTATTTGAGTTGGTTATTTGTTGTTAGCTTAATTGTAGACAGTTGCAGTAATCATCATAATGTTGTTATTTCGGAAATTATTATCATTTAAACTGTTTATTTTGTTATCATCATTATATTATTGTTTTTCTCAGTAGGGCCCTGACCTACCTCGTCACTACTCCATCGAGGTTAGGCTTGGCACTTACTGAGTACCGCCGTGGTGTACTCATGCTACTCTTCTGCACACTTTTGTTGTGCAGATCCAGGTACATCAGAGGCAGGCTCGTGCTAGGTGATTTCCGCAGCTTTTCTGGAGACCTCGAGGTATGATCTGCTACGTCCGCAGATCCGGAGGCTTTCCTTCTATTCTAGTAGTACTAGTTGACATTTTTCTTCATTTCGTTGTTAGATACTCTTTACACATAGAGCCACAGTTGTATTTTGTCTTTTAGTCTGTGTTACCGTGGGGTTCCGGATCTTGGTAGTGTTTTATTCATTGTGTGATGAATGTATGTGCCAAGCGGCACGGATTACATATCTTATATGCTATTTTTCCGCTGTTTCTTATTTAAGTATTTTATAACTTGTATATTCCGCAACGTGTTAGGCTTACCTAGTCGTGGGGACTGGGTGCCATCACGACATGTTCACAATTGGTGAATTAGGGTCGTGACAAGTAGCTTCAATTTTTATTTCTTTTGTCCATGTTTTAATTAGTTCGATTTATCCGGGTTTTATGTGATAACATCTTATGTTTGCTTACTGGTGTTATAACATCTATTGAGTATAATAAGGAAGCAACTATGAGAATCAAAGTTATTAAATAGTGACTGCTTTGTGTAATTGTGTTGGTTGCTTTGATAATGTAATATAGTATTTTATTTGAATTTGCTTGAACTACAAAAGAAGAAAGTATGCTGTAATTCTATAAGCATTGTGGTATGTTTGTAGTGGCCTTCAAGATCTGTGTATGTGTGTTAAAATATGAATAAGCATGCATTGTTATCAAATTGCTTTATGACTATTGAATACAGTATGTGTGTTTTGTTTGTGTGATATCTGTTATTTTTTTTTTGTTTATTTTAGTTTAGGTTTTTATGTTGGTTGTATATTGCATGTTTATTTTGGTTTTGTTTGTGTTTTTAAGTAACAAAAAAATATGTTGATGAAATTTTGGGCAGAACAACAAAGCAGTGAATTAGTAATAATTGAGGGCTGCTATTAAATTTGGGGGGGGAGGGCAATTAAACAATTAGTTTAGGGGTTGTGTGTAGGAGGTCCCTAGTTTTAGCTAGTGGAGACACTTTTATTATTAAATAAGGAAAGTGGAGGGTAGATATTGGAAAAAAAAGGTTGAAAAAGGAGGCTCTAGTTAGACTTTTGGGGCTGTTAGAATGCTGGAAATTAGAATAAAAAAGAGAGACTTTCATAGATTAAAGGGGATACGGATAAAATTTAAAAAAGAACAGAAGAAGAGAGAAAAAAAACTTTGCTCTTAAAAACAACTTCGTTTTCATATACATTTAAGGGAAGGAAAAACTAGAATTGATTATCCTTCTATTGTTGTTTGCTTCTATTTACTGTTGGTAACTACACTTGGTATTGATTGAAATTAGTACTCTTGGGAACTGGTTATTGTTTTGAAACTGTACTGTGGTTGCTGGCTGTATCACTGCCATTGCTGATTCTTTTCCTATGCATTTTACATCTACACGTACACATCTTGTAAATCTCCAAAGCTTATGGAAATAAATTGAAAGTTGTTTGAAGCTTTACTGCTGCAATTTTCTCCTTTCTATTTTCTTAGTATTTGTTTTACATAAAAATGATTGGACTATATGTAGTAGATCCCCAGAATTGTGTCACGACCCGGATTTTCCCCCAACATCGGGATCGTGATGGCGCCTACTCGTGGTAGCTAGGCAAGCCACTTTATTCACACTATCCTGTTTTTAACAATACTTCATACTCAATTTATCAACAAAACCATAACCTTAATTAAATAAATGCGGAAGACTTTATCCAAATGGAAATAAGCAGTACCAAGGTAAGACAATACTGAAATCCTCTACCCAAGACGTGGAGTTACCAACTCACAAACTACTACTGAATACTACACATAAAAGTCTGAAAGAAATATAACATAATCTGTTTGTCTCAGAACAAAGAGACTACAACTAGTAACATAAGTAAAGGAAGAGACGCCGGGCCTGCGGACGCCTGCAATCTACCTCGGTCTCAAATATGATCAACTTCCATGCAAAAGATCTACTGCTGCTGCTCCTGATCGAAACCTGGACCTGTGCAAAAACGTACAGAAGTGCAGCATCAGCACAATCCGACCCCATGTGCTGGTAAGAGCCTGGCCTATCCCGGCGAAGTAGTGACAAGCTTAGGACCAGACACCCACATAAACCTGTGCAGTTCTATATATATGTACACCACAAGATAACGAGAAATAATCAAGTAACAACTCAACAAGAAATATCACAAAGGAACTCAACAGTTAACAACAGTTATTAAATCAACAAGGAAAAACCAAGTGTAATGGAAAACAGGTAATATCAAGTCAAGGAATAGCAAATAGTTGCACGGCATCACCCTTCGTGCTTTTACTCTCATCCTCACCAAATAAGCAAATAAAGTGCACGGCATCACCCTTCGTGCTTTTACTCTCATCCTCACATCCATGGTACGGCATGATCCTTCGTACATGGTTCAATAACAAGGCACGACATGATCCTTCGTGCATAATCAATAACATGGCACGACATTAACCTTCATGCTAAATCAATAAATCAAGGCACGACATTAACCTTCGTGCATAATCAATAAAATAAGGCACGACATTAACCTTCATGCTAAATCAATAAAACAAGGCACGGCATTAACCTTCTTGCATAATCAATAAAACAAGGCACGGCATCACCCTTCGTGCATTATCACTCTTCCTCACCCAAATAACAATCACAGTTAAGGGCAGAGAATGAAAACAATAAATCATGAACCGTCCCGGCAAGGGACACAATAATCATCACAACAAAGTCCAGGCAAGGGCAATCAATATCTCACTTCATAACAAGTCCCGGCAAGGGCAACCAATATCTCACTTCACAACAAGTCCCGGCAAGGGCAATCAATAACAATTCTACAACCCGACAAGGGTTCAACAATTTATCTTTAAATATGTCTCACAACAAGTATTGACAATGACTCACGGTCATGCTAGACGCCAGTGTATGGATGCTCGTTACCACAGCCCATACACCGCACTCGATCACATAGCACATAGCACATAATCCTATTCCCTCAAGCTAGGATAGAACAAACACTTACCTCGAATGTTTACGAACAATTCAATCTATGGCAATGCCCTTTCCTTTCAAATTTGGCTCCAATCCAATCGTATCTATTCACAATTGATTTAATATCATCAATACTACTCAACAAACTAATGCATAAGGCCAATTACAACTTTTACAACATTCTGCCCGGAATAGTGAATATCGACACCGGGCCCACATGGTCGGAACTCGGGGTTCGGACAAAAATCCGGATACCCATTCCCCCACGAGTTCAAGTATATGATTTGTTTCAAAATCGGACCTCAATTCGAGGTCCAATTACCCAATTCATGAAAAACCCTATATTCTACCAAAAACAAGAATTTCTACCATGAAAACCTTTGATTTCTATTGAAAAACATGTTTAATGTTGTTAGGAATTGAAAGAATTAAGTAGAAAGTGACTTACAATTGCTTTGAAGAAGTGGGAGTTCGTGAAAAATCGCCAATGGATGTTTTTGGGTTGTGAAATGTGAAAAATGAAGCTGGAAATCGTGATTTACAGGTCTCTGTGTTCGCATTTGCGAACAGGGGTTCGCAATTGCGAACCCGACCAAATTCTGGAGTTTGAAAAATAAGCTAAGGATGGGAAGTTCGCATTTGCGAACTTTTGTTCGCATTTGCGAAACCAAGGCAAATGCCGGAGCCAAGGCAAATGCTGGGAGGTTCGCATTTGCGACATAATGTTCGCATTTGCGAACAAGACTGGATTCAAGGGGCCTTCGCATTTGCGACAAATGCTTCGCATTTGCGAAGCTAGGCCTTTTACTGAAGGCCTCGCATTTGCGAAGTATTGTTCGCATTTGTGAACCCCTTCACTCCCCTGCCATCTTCGCATTTGCGAAGATTGGTTCGCAATTGCGAACCAAGGCCAACCAAGGCCAGCCTGGGGACATCTCGCAATTGCGAAGCCAACAGCTGGGTAAAAAAAACCAGCAGTGTTAAAATTCAGAAATTGATCCAACGGTCTATCAAATCTTTACCCGAGCCCCGGGCTCCAAACCAAACATGTACACAACATCAAAAACACATTACGAACTTGTTCGTGCGATCACATCGCCAATATCACATCGTTTTCATCAAATCAATCCTCAAGTTCATGATTTTCATACTTTTGGTTTTCAAAACTTTCAAACTTGAAACTCAAGGTCCAAAACATATCAAACGACATCCGAATGTCACCAAACTTTGCAGAAAGCACCTATATAATAGTTAAGACTTGTACCGGGCATCGGAACCAAAATACGAGCCCGATTCCACGGTCAATTAATTCATTATCCTTTAATAATTACATCAAAACAATTTCACAGAAATATTCATAACTTGGGCTCTAGGCCTCAGAATTCGACTCCGGACGCATGTCCAAGTCCCATATTTTCCTACGGACCTTTCGGGACCATCCAATCTCGGGTCCGGGTCCGTTTACCAAGAATGTTGACCGAAGTCAACTATATCAATATTAATATCATTTTTATCCAAATTTCTCATAGAATTCATATTTTCTATCACAAAATCTTTCCGGCTACATGCTCGGATCATGCACGTAAATCGAGGCAATATAGAATGAGGTTTTCAAGGCCTCGGAAGTACGAAATGATTAATAAAATAAGTGATGACCCTTTGGGTCGTCACATTCTCCACCTCTAAAACAACCGTTCGTCCTCGAACGGAAAAAAGAAAGAAGTACCTGAGTCGGGGAACAAATGTGGGTAGCGGCTCCGCATATCAGACTCGGACTCCCAGGTCGATGCCTCAGGAGGCTGACCTCTCCACTGAACACGCACAGAAGGATAACTCTTCGACCTCAACTGTCGAACCTGCCGGTCTAGAATGGCCACCGGCTCCTCCTCGTAAGATAGATCATTGTCCAATTGGATAGTGCTGAAGTCCAACACATGTGTGGGATCGCCGTGGTATCTCCGAAGCATAGATACATGAAAAACTAGATGCACAGCTGATAAGCTAAGCGGCAAAGCTAGTCTGTAAGCCACCCCTCCCACTCGGTCTTGAATCTCAAATGGACCAATATACCTAGGGCTGAGCTTGCCCTTCTTCCCGAACCTCATCACGCTCTTCATAGGCGACACTCGGAGCAATACTCACTCACCAACCATGAAATCTACATTTCGAACCTTACGATCCGCATAAGTCTTCTGTCTGGACTGAGCTGAACGCAATCTCTCCTGGAATAGTCTTGACCTTATCCAAGGCCTCCTGAACTAAATCTGTACCCAACAATCGAGCCTCTCCCAGCTCAAACCATCCGACTGGAGATCGACATCGTCTACCATACAATGCCTCATACGGGGCCATCTAGATGCTGGACTGGTAGCTGTTGTTGTAGGCAAACTCTGCTAATGGCAGAAACTGGTCCCACGAGCCTCCGAAATCAATAACACGGGCTCGAAGCACGTCCTCTAGAATCTGAATAGTCCTCTCGGACTGATCATCTGTCTGAGGATGAAAAGTTGTACTCAGCTGAACCTGGGTGCCTAACTCCTGCTGGACCGCTCTCCAGAACCGCGAGGTCAACTGCGTACCCCGATCAGAGATAATAGATATCGGAACCCTATGAAGTCGAACAATCTCCCTGATGTATATCTCCGCTAACCTCTCCGATGAGTAGGATACCGATACTGGAATGAAGTGTGCTGACTTGGTCAGCCTATCAATAATGACCCAAATAACATCAAATTTCCCCCGAGTCAAAGAAAGTCCAGTAATGAAGTCCATAGTGATCCTCTCCCGTTTCCACTCGGGAATTTCGATTCTCTGGAATACACCACCAGGCCTCTGGTGCGCATATTTCACCTACTGACAATTTAGACACTGAGCGACATACGCAACGATATCTTTCTTCATCTTGCGCCACCAATACTTCTGCCATAAGTCCTGGTACATATTCGCGGTGCCCGGGTGAATAGAATACCGTGAACTGTGGGCCTCCGCTAAGATCAACTCTCTAATCCCTTCAACATTGGG
>JASVEL010004534.1:0-110545 GCA_032618575.1 Nicotiana noctiflora
GCATGACTCCCTTCATAGGAGATACCCTCAAGAACACCCAATCATCGACTTGAAACTCCAAATCCCTTCGACGAACGTCTGCATAGGACTTTTGACGACTCTGTGCTGTTTTCATTCTCTCCTGAATAACTTTGACCTTTTCCATAGCTTCGTACACCATATCTGGCCCTAGCAATTTCGCTTCACCTACCTCAAACCACCCGATTGGCGATCTACACCTTCTCCCGTACAATGCCTCAAACGGGGCCATTTGAATGCTAGCATGATAGCTATTATTGTAAGCAAATTCTATCAGTGGCAAGTGTTCATCCCAATTACCTTTAAAATCTAAGACACAAGCCCGCAACATATCTTCAAGTGTCTGAATGGTCCGCTCGGCCTGACCGTCGGTCTGTGGATGGAAAGTTGTGCTGAGATTCACCTGAGTTCCCAAACCTTGCTGAAACTTCTTCCAAAAGTTAGCGGTGAACTGTGCCCCGCGATCTGAGATGATAGAAAGTGGAGTGCCATGAAGCCTTACTATCTCTTTGATGTACAATCTTGCATATTGCTCCGCAACATCAGTGGACTTGACAGGCAGGAAGTGAGCTGATTTGGTGAGTCGATCCACTATCACCCATATTGAGTCAAACTTACGCTGAGTGCGAGGTAACCCCACCACGAAATCCATATTGATCATCTCCCATTTCCACCTTGGTATTTCTATAAGTTGAGTTAATCCACCAGGCCGTTGATGCTCGGCCTTCACTTGTTGACAGTTCGGACATTTAGCTACAAAGCCTGCCACATCCCTTTTCATACCGTTCCACCAATAAATCTCCTTGAGATCGTGATACATTTTCGTCGAACCAGGGTGCACAGAATACCTGGAAGTATGAGCCTCTGCCATCACTCTTTCCCGAAGCTCGTCCACATCCCGAACACATAGCCTATCTTGACACCGCAATACACCATCTTCGCCGCTGAGTACAAATGCTGAGGTCTTGTCATTCATGACCGCTTCCTTCACCCGAACCAATGCCGGATCCATGAATTGTTTTTCCTTGATTTCCGCGACCAATGATGATTCTCGCTCCATTATGCACCAAAATATCCCGCTCGTCCGACGCCGAAATACGAACCCCCAACCGGATAATTGGTAAACCTCTCGAGCTAGGTGTCTCCGATCTACACCCAAACGAGCCAAACTACCCATGGATTTCCGACCAAGAGCGTCGGCTACCACATTTGCTTTCCCCGGATGGTACAATATGTCCATATCATAGTCCTCGAGTAATTCTAACCACCGCCGCTGTCTCAGATTCAGCTCTTTCTGTTTGAACAAATACTGGAGGCTCTTGTGGTCCGAAAACACATCTACATGAACTCCATAAAGATAGTGCCGCCATATTTTCAAGGCAAACACAACAGCCGCAAGTTCCAAATCATGCGTCGGATAATTCTTCTCATGGTTCTTGAGTTGTCTGGAAGCATAAGCTATAACCTTTCCGTGCCGCATCAATACACATCCCAAACCGACTCTGGAGGCATCACAATAGACTACAAATCCCTCTGTGCCTTCTGGCAAGGCCAATACCGGTGCCGAGGTCAATCTTGACTTCAATTCTTGGAAACTTTTCTCACATGCTTCGGACCACTGGAACTTAACTGCTTTCCGCGTCAATTTAGTCAATGGGGAGGCGAGGGTTGAGAATCCCTCTACAAACCTCCGATAGTACCTTGCCAGACCCAAAAAGCTGCGAATCTCTGTCGGGGTCGTGGGTCTAGGCCAATCTTTCACTGCCGCAATCTTCTGAGGATCCACCATAATTCCCTCACCTGGAAATAACATGCCCTAGAAAAGCTACGGACTCCAACCAAAACTCACATTTTGAGAACTTGGCATACAATTGATGCCGAAGAAGGGTCTGCAATGCTGCTCTGAGGTGAACGGCATGATCTTCCCTGCTCCGAGAGTAGATGAGAATATCGTCAATGAATACAATCACAAAGGAATCTAGGAATGGCTTGAAAATCCGATTCATAAGGTCCATGAAAGTTGCTGGGGCGTTGGTTAGCCCAAAAGACATGACCAAAAACTCGAAGTGACCATAACGAGTTCCGAAGGCGGTCTTAGGAATATCCTGCTCCCTGATTTTCAACTGGTGGTACCCAGACCGTAAATCAATCTTTGAGAAGAACCTCGCTCCCTGCAATTGGTCAAACAGATCATCCACTCGAGGCAATGGATATTTATTCTTGATGGTGACTTTGTTGAGCCGCCGATAATCAATACACATTCGAAGTGACCCATCCTTCTTTCTGACAAAGAGAACCGGAGCACCCCACGGCGACACACTCGGCCGTATGAACCCTTTCTCTAATAAATCCCTCAGCTGCTCCTTTAACTCCCTTAACTCTGCTGGCGCCATTCTGTATGGTGGAATGGATATTGGCTGAGTATCCGGCATTACATCGATCCCGAAATCAATCTCCCTATCCGGCGGGATGCCTGGAAGCTCATCTGGAAACACTTCAGGAAATTCATTCACAATTGGCCCGGACTCGAGGGTAGGCACCTCTGAGGTGGTGTCCGTTACCCGAACCAGGTGATAGATACACCCCTTCTTAATCATCTTCGAAGCCTTAAGGTAGGAAATAAACCTACCCCTCGGCACTACACCATTTCCTCTCCATTCAATAACCGGCTCGTTAAGGAACTCGAGCCTCATGACTCTCGTCCGACAGTCAAGCTTGGAAAAGCACGAATAGAGCCAATCCATCCCCACGATTACATCAAAATCTACCATCCCAAGATCAATGAGATCGGTTGTGGTAACACAACCACTCACCGTAATAACACAATTCCTATAGACTTGTCAGGCTGTAATAGAATCACCATTTGGAGTCGATACAGAGAACGGCTCATGAAGCTATTCGGGTCCTATCCCAAAACTTGAAGCAATGAACGGGGTGACATAAGATAAGGAAGACCCCGGATCAATAAAAGCATATCAATCAATAGTCTGAACAGACAAGATACCTGTAACAACATCTGGAGAAGCCTCAGTATTCTAGCAGCCACTCAACGCATAGAATAGGCTAGGTCCACCACTACCATGAGCTCCACCCCTAGCTGAACCACGCCCTGCTGAAGCTGGAGGACGCGCTGATGATGTAGCAACCGAAGAACCAGACGACTGAGCAGATCCCTACTCATACCTTGACTGGGTGCACGACAATACCATTGTATGTGACCTCTCACCCCGCACCTAAAGCATATCGGGATACCGAGGTAGCAGGTCTCCATATGAAATCTCCCACACTTGGGGCATGAAGGTCTCCCCTGCTGCTGGGACCTTACTCCGAGACAACCAGACTAGCGAGAACTCCTGTTGTCTGAACCTGGTCTCGAATGATTGCCCTGCTGATGACTGTGCATAGATGGCAGTGCACTCATGGAGGAATTTGACTGGGATGGACCTGATGACCCTCTCCCTGGAAGTGATCTCCCTGAATGACCCATTGACCGGGCCCTGCTGCTACTCTTTCTCTCCGCACGAATCTTAAACTTCCTAGCCTCTGTGGCCTGAGCAAACCTCACAATCCTCCCATAGTTCATATCTGAGTGCAAAGCTACTGTGGTAGCCTCATTTACTACCAAAGGGCTAAGGCCCTGAACAAACCGTCGAACCCGGCATCCATGGTCGACACTAAATGATGAGCGTACTTGGACAACCTTACGAACTCCGTGTGATACTCCCAAACACTCATACTGCCCTGTTTGAGAACCTCGAACTCATTGGCACGGGCTGCCATTGCCTCAGCAGGTAAGAAGTGGTCCATAAATGCATCCACGAACTCATCCCATCTGGCCGGAGGGCTCCCTTCCTCACGGGAATCCTCCCACATTTCGAACCATGAACGTGCCGCTCCCCTCAGCCTGTAAGAGGCCAACTCTACCCCCTCTATATCTGTAGCCTTCATTACTCTGAGGGTCTTGTATATCTCATCAAGGAATTCCCGTGGGTCAGCCTCTGGATCGGTACCTGAAAATTCCTGGAGGGGCCAATCGCAAGAACTCGTGGACTCTGGAGCCAAAGGAATCTCCCTGTCCGCTGGAGGATGCAGGGCATCATGGGATCTCTGGGCCTGGGCAGCCACTAACCGTGTTAACATATGGATGGCTCCCCAAGTTCTTCATTAGAGATACCGGAGCCCGAAGCGGGAACCGTATTTGAGTCAAGAACACCGGCAGGAGGAATGGCGGCATCCTCTCTGCCGCGGCCGGAATAGGGACACTTGGGTTTTGGAATAGACGGGCCATGCAAATTCGGGACCGGTGGGTCATTCTCTCCCACGGCATCGGGTACATGATTAACAACTGCACTTGGGCCGGCATTGGTCCTAAGGCCGAGTCTAGCCTTCTTCTTAGGTGCCATATTCTAAAAATTTGGGAACAAGGCACGAATTAGGCACATATATCTCCACATTGCACTTTACCGCACGATATAGATTATCAAAGAAGTAGGTAAATTCCTAAATGCCCGTGTAGCCCCCTACTTATATGACGTGGTCGACAACACACCTATAAGAAGGGCACTACTAGACACGGCTCCGAGACATCCTAGGACACTTTAAAACCTTAAGCTTTGATACCAAGTTTGTCACGCCCCAAATCGAGGGACATGACCGGCGCCTGACCGGGTTGCCCCAGTCAAGCGGACCTGGGTGCCTTTCATTCCCACGCGTTACCCCTGTGATGACTGTTTCTCATTAACCAAATATATTACTAATCATAATTGATTTCACATTAAACAAATAAAATGATACGAGTGATTCATTAACAAGATTTCAACTTTTACAACGCCCGACATAACACCTTATATATATAAGACTGGAGTCCCACAGTTTACATGTCTACAGAGCCTCTAGGATAAAAAAGGGAAATACAATACTTGCCGGTAACAAGGCTCCGGCTATACCTTACAATACCAAAATGAAATCTAAACCGAAGTGGCATGAACCACACAAGGCCCCGAGGAAGAAAGGGGCTCACCAAAACGGGCAGTGGAAGGAGAAGGATACTACTGCCGATGAGCTGAAGTGCCTGCTACCGATCCACCTACAATCATGACACGAATGTAGCGCCCCCGGCAAAAGGGACGTCAGTACACTTAAATTGTACTGGTATGTATGGACAAACTTTGTCCCAAGTAAACTCAAGCCATTAAATTACATCAACAATCAATTAAGCCACCCAACCATGTTTCCACATTTTCCTCATTTCAAATAATTCTCACACAAAGCACTTTCCACGATCAACCAATTTAACAATAACCAATCAATCACGTAAAACACAAGTAGTCAAACAAAGGGGCAATCAGTGCCCCACAGGTTGCAAACTCTCCTGCTGTCTCCTTTCACAATTTCACATTATTGATTTATGTATCAATTTTCAATAGCGATTTCGATCGCTTTCCATCCTTATTGCCCCTGACCACCCTTATTACCTCGGCCACCCTTATCACCCCAACCCAAACCTTATTTCACCACGTTGCGGCGCGCAACACGACCCCGCCTTACAGCTGAAAACACAACAATTTCAAACAGCAGATAAGGTACTACACACAATTTCAACAAGTTCAAATAAGCAACTTGCATATTGTTTCATGTTCTCAATTACTTCTCAAGCCAATATCACAACCAAGTTACAATATTTCCACAATTCAAGTGTTTCATCTCTTTCCACAATAAACCAATTCTCAAGTGTTTCGTTTGTTTTCCACAAGGTGCCATATAGGCCATCATAATCATTATTCACAAATTCTTTACCCAATTCAACTCTCATTTACCTTTCGGTTCATATTTCATACCACAACACTCATAGTTCAACAACAACTTTGAATATCCAACAACAACATCAAATAATCACGTACAATTTCTCAAATCAACACATGCCCAAACAATTTTACACATAAGGAAGGCGATTTCACAAGAATCAAAATTAGCCATACATACCTGGTGATGATTTTTCTTCCGTTAACTTCCTACTTTATGCTTACCCAAGCTATCTTACTCTTGCCAACCTTGTTTTTGAAGACTCTTACTTCTACTCACTTCTTTTTACTAGAAATCAAGTTAAATAATCATGCATGAGTGTAAAAATTCTATTTTTAAAAGCTATTATATGAAAACCTCTCTTAACCCAATTAAAACTGAAAATCAAAGAAAATAGTTAGGGTTTTTACCTTGAAAATATTGGGGAAGTTGAATCCTTGCCCTAGAATCCCTTGGAATTAAGTAGTTGGAACAATCTTCGAAGATGAAGAACTTCTCTCTCTAAAAACCCTCTCTTCTCTCTCTAATTTTGGTGAGATGATATGATAAAATGAAGAAGAAAGGTGTTATATTAAAGAAGAGATCGGGTCAAAATGTTACAAAAACTGGGCCGGGGTCAAATATGCGGTCACTATGCGACCGCAGAATCAACATGCGGTCCGCATAGTGGCCGCAGAATGGCTCAAAAAATTACGCAGGCTCTGGAACGATTTGCGGTCACTATGCGGACCGCATGTTGATTCCGCGGTCGCAAAAGTGCACCGCAGATTGACATGCGATCGCATATCGACCGCACATTGGACACAATTTTGGGCAACTCTCTGGAACGATTTGCGGTCACTATGCGAACCGCATGTTGATTCTGCGGTCGCAAAAGTGCACCGCAGATTGACATTTTTCTGGAAAAAATTTTATTCTACATTTTGAAACTTAAATCACTACCAAGGGTCCGAACCGCGGCGAGCTTGCGAGCCGCGAAGAATTCTACGCATTCCTAACACATCATTCGGACCATGACACCACATCTACTAGGTTTTATGCACAAAAATTTCACGGGGCCTTACATCCTCCCCCCTTAAGATCATTCGTCCTCGAATGAGGATTTTGAAATAAATGAGTTGGTTTTGAAAGACATGATATGCAACCCTCAAAATTTTGACTAACTCTTATATTTTAGAAAAATTTCGCCAGAGTTTCCTTTGTATTATGGACATATCCACCTGTCAGAGGGCCCCCGAAACACATCACCAAACAACAATATACAACAACAACACTATTCACAACTGGTATACACCTTCTTACCTCAACGAATGCACATATTCTATCACATTGTTACAATTGCACATAAACTAGTCACTTCAATGAATTCTTACCTTATTTAACCATTTTAACACACCATGTACGCTTAACAAATCATTACCAATCTACACTTACTATTAGTTGTTTATTAAACACGTAAATCTTTATAAGGCTTTCATTTATCAAGAACGGTTCAAGTGACCCAAGGCAACCACACATTTAACTCATTACAAAATGAAGGAGACTTTACTAATACTAAGAGGGAAACAACTTAGACAAGATGGCAGTTACTACGAGTAGAAGGGTCACCTAATTTCTTCTAGGCTTGATCAAACAAATGGGGGTACTTTTCCTTCATCTCTTTTTTCGCTTCCCATGTGGCCTCCTCAACTTGTTGACTTCGCCACAATACTTTAACAGAGGCAACTTCCTTATTTCTCAACTTACGGACTTGCCTATCAAGAATGGCAACTGGAACTTCTTCATATGACAAATCTTCATTAACCTCTATAGTTTCAACTGGCATGATGGTGGATGGATCTCCAATCACTTTCTTCAACATGGACACATGGAATACCGGGTGCACTGATGACATCTCATGAGGCAACTCTAGCCTATAAGCAACTTGACCAATCCTTTGAACGATCCGATATGGCCCGACATACCTAGGACTCAATTTCCTTTCTTTCCGAATCGCATGACTCCCTTCATAGGAGATACCCTCAAGAACACCCAATCATCGACTTGAAACTCCAAATCCCTTCGACGAACGTCTGCATAGGACTTTTGACGACTCTGTGCTGTTTTCATTCTCTCCTGAATAACTTTGACCTTTTCCATAGCTTCGTACACCATATCTGGCCCTAGCAATTTCGCTTCACCTACCTCAAACCACCCGATTGGCGATCTACACCTTCTCCCGTACAATGCCTCAAACGGGGCCATTTGAATGCTAGCATGATAGCTGTTATTGTAAGCAAATTCTATCAGTGGCAAGTGTTCATCCCAATTACCTTTAAAATCTAAGACACAAGCCCGCAACATATCTTCAAGCGTCCGAATGGTCCGCTCGGCCTGTCCATCGGTCTGTGGATGGAAAGCTGTGCTGAGATTCACCTGAGTTCCCAAACCTTGCTGAAACTTCTTCCAAAAGTTAGCGGTGAACTGAGCCCCGCGATCTGAGATGATAGAAAGTGGAGTGCCATGAAGCCTTACTATCTCTTTGATGTACAATCCTGCATATTGCTCCGCAGTATCAGTGGACTTGACAGGCAGGAAGTGAGCTGATTTGGTGAGTCGATCTACTATCACCCATACTGAATCGAACTTACGCTGAGTGCGAGGTAACCCCACCACGAAATCCATATTGATCATCTCCCATTTCCACCTTGGTATTTCTATAAGCTGAGTTAATCCACCAGGCCGTTGATGCTCGGCCTTCACTTGTTGACAGCTCGGACATTTAGCTACAAAGCCTGCCACATCCCTTTTCATACCGTTCCACCAATAAATCTCCTTGAGATCGTGATACATTTTCGTTGAACCAGGGTGCACAGAATACCTGGAAGTATGAGCCTCCGCCATCACTCTTTCCCGAAGCTCGTCCACATCCGGAACACATAGCCTATCTTGACACCGCAATACACCATCTTCGCTGCTGAGTACAAATGCTGAGGTCTTGTCATTCATGACTGCTTCCTTCACCCGAACCAATGCTGGATCCATGAATTGTTTTTCCTTGATTTCCGCGACCAATGATGATTCTGCTCCATTATGCACCAAAATATCCCCCTCGTCCGACGCCGAAATACGAACCCCCAAACTGGATAATTGGTAAACCTCTCGAGCCAGGTGTCTCTGATCTACACCCAAATGAGCCAAACTACCCATGGATTTCCGACTAAGAGCGTCAGCTACCACATTTGCCTTCCCTGGATGGTACAATATGTCCATATCATAGTCCTTGAGTAATTCTAACCACCGCCGCTGTCTCAGATTCAGCTCTTTCTGCTTGAACAAATACTGGAGGCTCTTGTGGTCTGAAAACACATCTACATGAACTCCATAAAGATAGTGCCGCCATATTTTTAAGGCAAACACAATAGCTGCAAGTTCCAAATCATGCGTCGGATAATTCTTCTCATGGTTCTTGAGTTGTCTGGAAGCATAAGCTATAACCTTTCCGTGCTTGCATCAATACACATCCCAAACCGACTCTGGAGGCATCACAATAGACTACAAATCCCTCTGTGCCTTCTGGCAAGGCCAATACCGGTGCCGAGGTCAATCTTGACTTCAATTCTTGGAAACTTTTCTCACATGCTTCGGACCACTGGAACTTAACTGCTTTCTGCGTCAATTTAGTCAATGGGGAGGCGAGGGTTGAGAATCCCTCTACAAACCTCCGATAGTACCGTGCCAGACCCAAAAAGCTGCGAATCTCTGTCGGGGTCGTGGGTCTAGGCCAATCTTTCACTGCCGCAATCTTCTGATGAGTCCCCTAAGTCAAATATGATGCAAATAATCGTCCTAGACCTATGTTCAAAATCTTACGGTTTCACGGATTGCTAGACCGTGTACCCGAGCGGACAACTCGAATCGAGGAGGGGGCTACGTACCGGTGACCCGCGGAGTCAATCGGCTTTGTAACTTATCCGGCCTCTGTTTTCTTAATTTAAGGTGACATTTAACAGAAAGGGGAGTCTCAACCAGTAAGCACATCCCCGGGGGAGAAGAGATAAGGGTTTTCGGCATAGTTTTATATACAGTTCACATAATATCAAAGCGATAAAGCACATAGCATATTGTTCAAATCATATAATGAAGTCAGACAAAAACACGAACGGCAGCTCTAAGGAGCTCGAGTTCTTAAACCCCGAAACCGAAGTTCAGGGTTGGATCCCCAGCAGAGTCGCCAGAGCTGTCACACCTCCCTTTTTACTACCCCAACACTTAAAGCATATAAATACACTTGTAGGGTATACCCCGACGCTCAATTACCCAAGACGGATAAAATAACGTAAGGGAAGGAGTTTTTCCAATTAAAGGACAATCGGTTCGGGATTTTATTAGAGATTAATCATAGTCGCCACTTGGGAATGATAATGGTGTCCCAAGTCACCGGTTAATCCCGAATCCGAGGAAATTTTGACTCTTATAAATGTCTGCGAAGCAGAGATCCGGATAAGGAACTCTGTTAACCCGGGAGAAGGTGTTAGGCACTCCCGGATTCCGTGGTTTTAGCACGGTCGCTCCACCGTCGTTCTTGACTTTTGTTTGACTCAATTATAAGTTTTAACAACATAATGCGCTTTTTACGTTAAATATCATTTTTAGGAATTTGCGGTATCGCGAAAACACGCCTCGAGTCATACCGCAACCAGTACGCCTATGACTTTTGGTGTATTTCAGCTTTACCGAGATTTGGATTTGAGTCGCACCAAGTGCACACTCGTTCATAGGAAGGTATATTAAAATCGTGCCTTAAGATAGTCTATATCGGCTTGATTAAATTTTGGAAAGACCGTAAAATTCGCTAAACGATCCTTCCGAGTCTAAGGTTTTCATTACAATTAATTGAGGGCCCCGCAATTGTGTATTTAGTGCGGCTCATCTCATCTCATTATTTTATTTTAAGGCCAATCCTAACCCGACTATATTTTCTACTTATTTCATCTATTGGTTTTAAATTGAGATGGGATTTTATACTTATAATTAACAGTCCGAATGAGCTGGACTATATTCCAAACCTGGGCCATATAATGGTAATTGGGCCTAACATAAAATCTGCCCGCCAAACCAATTAACTTTACTGCTCCTAGGCATCCAGCACACAGTGTAGGAAAGTAATTCTTCAATTCGCCATCATTCATTTGCAAAAAACTGTCTTTCCCTACTGACTTTTCTTATTTAAATTAAAGCAATCGTATTTAATCACACGAGCCCTAAACTTTCTCACAATGAATTGTCTCTACTCATCAGTAACAAAAGTAACTCTTCACGTATTTCTTCCTTTTTATTTGTTCCCACTGTCAGTATGTATTTAACTATTACTAAGATGAAACAGTTTTACTAACGTGTTCAGAAATGAACGTATCTATTATTTATTCAACACCACTGTATTCCTGTTGTTTATGCGAATTTGAGATCAAATTTGGTAATTACCACCATTGAGAACTGAGCATTTTAACTAAACTATAATTCTATAATGACTGATATCTTAGTGAAAGTACTCGAGAACCAGCATTAATGTACCAATTCTGTTATAGTCTTTATAACACTAAAATAATGACATCCAAGCTTTTTGGCACAAAATTATATAACTTATTTGTTGAACTAAGGTATTGTCACAGAAATAATATCATGTTGATTCTTAGCTCTCATATTCTAATGAGTACTGAATAGAACAGTTATGGATTCGTGATTTTCAACTAATCATCTACTACGAGCTAATTTAAAATGTATCAATCCACTCCGACAAAAATTAAAATGATTTACAATAAAACTAATCCTAAATGAATACAAATGCCTCTAGTTAGATTTGTATATAGAATAGAAAACAGAAAACAAAATTCACAGTAATGTCGCATGAGCATTTCACTTCATTTGCTTTATTTCCGTAAGCTTGAGGTTTACAAATGTGTACCTGAAAATTTGGTAGATCTATTAGATCTAATAGGCAATAGCAGCAAAACAGGATTCAGAAACAACAATTTCGGCAGTAAATTCACAGCAGCAGTGAAACCAAGCATTAAACCCAGGAGATGATTTTTAGAATTTCAAGTTGTTGCAAAACCAAATCTCACATTCAAACCACTGTTATTACATTTCTTCACTGATTGGTGATGGATTTTCTTATTGTTTTTGGACTTTTGAGGATAATTAAAGGCTAAAAGAGCAGAAAAATGAACCTGAAATTATCAATTTCAGATCTGGAATCTAACACTGTTTTTTTGTGGTATTTTTCTAGTTTATCTATGGCTAAAATTATAAAAGAACTTTTAAAATCTGAAGGAACCCCCTTTTCTAAAGCTGAAAATACCTATTTATAGGCACAAAAGAAAAATCTGAATTTCATTAAAAACCCTTCAATTCTTGACTTGTTGCACAAGTTAGTGCAATTAATTATTTGAAAGCTACACTAAAACCCCTTCTAGAATAGTCTACCATGTTCTATTTCCCTTGTATTACCTATTGTGCCCTCATTTCCTTTTATTATTTACTAAAACACCTTTTGTTATGCCCAAAATACCCTAAAAGCTCTATATTTATAACAACTATGCCAATTCCTACCCCAATTGTACCCTTTCTTCTTTTAAGCTTATTACCACTATACCAATTCTTATTCCCCATTTACCCCTACTTCTTAAGGCTAATTACTTTACTAATTTCTGCAATTTATCCCTATTTTAACCCATTTTCAGATTGTATTTATCAAATAGCCACAATTAAGTGACTATTGCTCAACTAGCCAATTGACCCTATTAACTATTTTAAATTCAGAATTAACTCGCTAATTAGAATCGCATTGCATCAATAACCAATCTTAGGTGGTCTTACAAACATAGCCACTTTTGATCTATTACTCAATTAACAAGACTCGGGAAACAATTTGATAGATGGTGAGTCTTATTAATCGAATAACTAATCGCCTTTGAATCTATTTAGTAAAATACCTTAGGTTGCTAAGAATCAAGTGATTTCAACTATCGACCTAACTTGAACTTAAACTAATCTAAAGTCGAATTCACTAATCGAGCTTAATCACTAACTAACAGCTATAACCAATACATCCTAAGTGTTACTGAATCGAATAACCAATTAACTAACAGCATATACCAAATCAGTCATTAATCGACAATATTTCCAAAACAAGATAAAAAAAGACTTAAAACTATTGAAACAATGAAAATAGGAATCAACAATCAGGAATACACTACTAACAACAACTATCATCTAAAAATTAACAGAACTAACAACCTTTAACAAAAATCTAAAATCAGAACAATTAGAAACTATTCATGTGTAAAACAGGACATGGCCGAAAATCATAAAGAAAAGCAATTTACAGCGGCAAAATCTAAAATTAATGGGATTGATTATTTTAACGGAAAAATCTAAAAGAAATAATCTGGAAATCTAATTACTAATAAGAAAAATCAGAAATTAACAAAAATCTAACTATCTAAATCAAAATCCGAAAGTAACCGAGAACAATAATAAAAGTAACAAGAAATTAACAGAAAAATAAAAATCAGAAAAGGAAACACTCATTCAAATCCACACACAATTATCCAAACCTATTTAATCTTCAAAACTAACATATGAATCTATTTTTTCTTTTTCTTTTTTCATTTATGTAAAGAAAACTCAAAGCATTCAAACAAACAAAAGTAAAACCAAAAACAGAGAAACTTAGCTTTTGCCGCTTTTTCCTTCTTTTTTATTCTGTTTTTCCGCCCTTTTCTTTTCTCTTTTTGATTTTCTTCATCGCTTTCTTCAACAAACTCCGAGCATTTTCTTGATTATCTCTTAAGACGGGCTTCGAATTCTTTAAAAATCGACGGTTTTGGACTTTTCCAGCATCGTTCTTGACTTGAAATCATTGTCATGAACATGTGGGGGTTAAAAGAATGGTGACATGTGTGTTTTACGGGTTTTTGGAGGTGGCGCCGCCATGGGAGAGGGTGGCGGCGCCAACTAGGGTTTGTTGTTTGGAGGTGTTTCGGTTGGTTTTGAGGAGAACTAGTGGTGGGGGAGTGATAAGGAGGGAAAGGGGGTTGTTTTGGTGTAATTTTGGCCGAGAAAGGTGGCCGGCTGCCGCCGTGGGTGGCGGAACCCTAGCGGCGGCTGTTGTAGAAGAAGGAGGAGATGCGGCTGGTTTGAGAGAAGGCAGACAAGAGGGTTCGTGGGGGTTAAGGTTGTAATGAGACTAGGTCTTGTCTTTAATTAATTTTGGTATATTGAATTATAAAATTAATTCGTAACCGTTGGATTAAAAATCACGGACGGCTGGGATTTAAAAAGGGGGGAACCGGTCAGGGCTTGGGCATTGGGCTGGGGCGTGGGTTTGTTTGGGCTACTGGGTAAGCAATTCCGGCTGGGCCTGTGTGTCTGGGTGTTATTTGGCCCAAGTCTTGCCTTTGCTATTTTATGTAGCATTTTCCTTTGTATTTTAATTCTTGTATTTTTTGTATTGTATTTTGTATTTTATTCTTCTTGCTTTGTAATTATTTGGAACTAATTAAAACTAACTAATTACCCTCTTTTTTGGCAATTTTCAATTTAAAAAGCTAACTAATTTTTTTTTTGATTTTTTCTTTAATTTGTTAGAAAAAGAATTAATTTCCTAAAGATGCAATTTTTTGTATTTTCATTTATCACACGCAAATAACATGCAAAACAACTAACACAAAATTCACACAAAAATTATTTATTTTGAATTTTATAGGAATAATTCATGTGTAGGGTAAAAATCACGTGCTCACAGCTGCCCCTCTTTGCTCGGGGACACGAAGAGTTTCCGTGCAAAGATAAGTGAGCAACTATGAACGATTTTTACCCGTTCGAGTATTCCATTGTGAAGCATTTTGAAAAGTTTTGACCGCGCCCTGTTTCAGAGGTTGCCTACATATCCTGGGCTAAACAGGAATCAGGTCAGTGTAGTTCGGGAAGGTCTGGTAGCTGGGACTACCAAGGACTGTGATTTCACTGCTGTTGCTGTTGTTACTGCCGTCATTGCTGGCTGACCCCTTATTACACCATGGTAAAAATAAAAGAAGCTAGCCTAAGCTACAGCCCATGAATTACAAAAATCCTATCTATGTCTTCCAACTTGTTTTTTGTATTTTCTTGATCTTGTGTCTTGTATTCCTTGCAACGGCATTCTTGTTATTGCCTTCAACTTGTATCTTCGCTCCAATGGCATCCTTGTTATCGCCTTGAATATGTTCAACTTTTCACCGGCATTCCTGTAATTGCCTTGACTTGTTCAACCTCTTCAATATGAAATATTTCGTCCATTCTCCAGGTGGACCCCTGCTTGTGACTAAATAAACAACCAAAGAAAGATTTTTCTGCCCCAGTATGGTGACTGGGCACATCATGTTATTGAATGTCCGGATTTTTTTTCATTTTTTTTTCATCATTTTTTTTTTCTTTTCATAATTTTTTTTTTCTTTTTCTTTTTCCTTTTTTTTTTACCTAACAGAAATTAAACGTGCAATGCGAATGCAGAAAAGTATTCCCGTATTTGAAGGTGGGCACCTAACGTAAATTAAACGTGCAATGCAAAATGCAGAAAAGTATTCCCGTATTAGATGGTGGGCACCTAACAGAAATTAAATTGCCATTCCATTCTTCGGGCGGGCACCCCGACTTCAACAACAATTTAAAACTTCAACATCAATTAAAACTTAAAGTAAAATGCCATTCTATTCTCCAGGCGGGCACCCTGACTTCAACAAAAACTTCGAAAAATAAATCGCCGTTCCATTCTTCGGGCGGGCACCCCGACTTCAGCAACAATTTAAAACTTCAATTAAAAACTTAAAGTAAAATGCCATTCCATTCTCCAGGCGGGCACCCTGACTTCAACAAAAACTTAAAATAAATCGCCATACCATTCTTCGGGCGGGCACCCCGACTTCAACAACAAACTTTAAAAATAAATCGCCATACCATTCTTCGGGCGGGCACCCCGATAAATTAAACGTGCAATGCGATGCAGAAAATATTCCCGTATTAGAAGGTGGGCACCTAACAGAAATTAAACGTGCAATGCAGAAATGTATTCCCGTATTAGAAGGTGGGCGCCTAACAGAAATTAAATTGCCATTCCATTCTTCAGGCGGGCACCCTGACTTCAACAAAAACTTAAAAAATAAATCGCCATTCCATTCTCCAGGCGGGCACCCTGACTTCAACAATAAACATCAAAAATAAATCGCCATACCATTCTTCGGGCGGGCACCCCGACTTCAACAACAATTTAAAACTTCAACTAAAACTTAAAGTAAAATGCCATTCCATTCTCCAGGCGGGCACCCTGACTTCAACAACAAACTTTAAAAATAAATTGCCATACCATTCTTCGGGCGGGCACCCCGATTTCAAAAACAATTTAAAACTTCAACTATGATTTAAAACATCAATTAGAACTTAAAGTAAAATGCCATTCCATTCTTCAGGCGGGCACCCTGACTTCAACAATAAACATTAAAAATAAATCGCCATACCATTCTTCGGGCGGGCACCCCGACTTCAACAACAATTTAAACTTCAACTAAAACTTAAAGTAAAATGCCATTCCATTCTCCAGGCGGGCACCCTGATTTCAACAAAAAACTTAAAATAAATCGCCATACCATTCTTCGGGCGGGCACCTCGACTTCAACAACAATTTAAAACTTCAACTAAAACTTAAAGTAAAATGCCATTCCATTCTCAAGGCGGGCACCCTGACTTCAACCATGATTTAAAACATCAATTAAAACTTAAAGTAAAATGCCATTCCATTCTTCAGGCAGGCACCCTGACTTCAACAACAAACTTTAAAAATAAATTGCCATACCATTCTTCGGGCGGGCACCCCGATTTCGACAATGATTTAAAACTTCAACTAAAACTTAAAGTAAAATGCCATTCCATTCTCCAGGCGGGCACCCTGATTTCAACAAAAACTTACAATAAATCACCATACCATTCTTCGGGCGGGCACCCCGACTTCAACAACAAACTTTAAAAATAAATTGCCATACCATTCTTCGGGCGGGCACCCCGATTTCAACAATGATTTAAAACTTCATCTAAAACTTAAATTAAACTGCCATTCCATTCTCCAGGCGGGCACCCTGACTTCAACAACAAACTTTAAAAATAAATTGCCATACCATTCTTCGGGCGGGCACCCCGATTTCGACAATGATTTAAAACTTCAACTAAAACTTAAAGTAAAATGCCATTCCATTCTCCAGGCGGGCACCCTGACTTCAACAACAAACTTTTAAAAATAAATTGCCATACCATTCTTCGGGCGGGCACCCCGACTTCAACAACAATTTAAAACTTCCTCTTTTTGGTATTTTCTTTTACCAATTGTCTCTCATCTGTGAATTTCTCCACTTATCGTCAAACTTTCCTCTTTTTGGGTGTTTTCTATTTTTCCACATTGGTCACATTCTCTTTAAAGTGAATAATGACACTTTGTTCCTGCATGAATCATGAAACAAAATTTATTAGATATAAACTGCTGGCAACTGGCATCTGCCGTCCCTGCCTCTTATTGCTTTCCTCTTTTTTGCTTTTTCTCCTGCTGTGTGGATTTTCAGCTGCCTATCTCTTGCGAACTCTTTTTTTTTGTATTTTCTCACTTTTTCCATTTTTGTTTTGTTTTCTTTTCCTTTGGCCATGTTTGCCAAGCTTCCTTATTTCCTTCCCAACCCTTCCTTTCTCATCCAGTGTTGTTTCAACTTTCATTATCAGGAGCTGGTAGTTAGAACTTATCTGGGTATTTGCTGGCTGATTCCGCTGGCCATGCCATGTATTTAAACTCTGACCCAGTTCGTTCCAATCATTATTCTGTCTCCAAATTGTTTTCAACCCAAACCGATACTATTTTTTTGTTGCTTTTCTCTTTTCTGGTAGTCCTCACGATCGCCCTACGGTGCCTCGAAAGGTTTTCACCAATAAGTCTCTCTCATTTATTCTCTCAACCTCACAGTCGTCTCACAGTGCCGGTTAAGGTTTTCACCGATGAGACTCTCTCATTTATTTTTTTTCACAGTCGCCTCACAGTGCCGGTTAAGGTTTTCACCGATGAGACTCTCTCATTTTTTTCATTTTTTTTTCTCATTTTTCCCTTTTGTATTTTGTTTTCTTACCACAGGTGTTGTCCGATGTTTCACTCCTCCTTCATTGCATTCGTTATCATTTCGGAATTGATCAGAAGGTCTTTTTGGACTATAACGTGGCTTTTGGATGGGTTGAGAAAGAAAGGTATAAAGGCTCAAAATTTCACGAGGGTTCAAAAATATTTACAACTCTCGGAATTATTAAACATAACTTCTGCCCCAGTTTCAATATGTGGGGAAATTTTTGGATTTTTTCTTTATTGTGACTGAACCTCAGAGAGGCTGCCTACGTACCCTTTCGGGATCAAGTCAGACGTAGTTCATCCAACTTCATTAGTTAGATGGATTTCTTTTTGACTTTTTCCCGATTTCTTTGTCTTTTTCTTTTCTTTCTTTTCATTTTTTTATTTTTTCATTTTTTTTTCATCATTTTTTTTCATTTTCATTTTTTAATTTTTTTTCATTTTGGCAATTTCGATCTTATTGCGCTAAAGCGATTTCCGAGAGAGGGATATGAAAGAATATATTCATTGAGGCTCAAAAGGGGTTATCAATGGATAAAGTGTTTGGATAGAGAATAAAACGCCTTCGTCATTTCAATTCCAAAATCACAACAAAACACATAATTGAAAAGGAATCATACATAGAATCTTTTGACTGCATCTGAATTGATAGCAGTCTCCACGCACTTTCCTTCAACATCTGTGAAATACAATGCCCCATTGTACAACACCCGTGATACTACAAACGGTCCCTGCCAATTTGGCGCAAATTCGCCCTTTGCCTCAGCCTAATACAAGTAAGATACGCATCACAACCAAAATGAGCCTATGCCCATTGGAAGCTGCTGGCTCTATCGGATCAATAACCTCTATGCCCCTGTTTCAAAACAAAGAAAAAGATGTTAGTTTAAATGCGGTGGTTGGTTGTGGCCTTGAATTTTGATGGCGACTGCTTTCCACTCGAGCGCCTTGCCTGTTCACCGACTATCCATTTTCACTTCTTCTTTGTTCAAAATCCAACTCTCTTTAGGTATGTATATTGTCCCTTTCTTGACGGATACCACAAACTTCGATCTCGATTCCTTTGATGACTCCACTTGACAACCTTTGGTGTTTCTTGACTGACTCTTTCTCTTGTCAGAAGATATACCCCCTCTCCGTTCGAACCCCGTACTTCCATTTGTTATATTTTCCTTGAGTTGGCACCTTGCCGACCCTTGTGTCTTGCATGATCCTCATTGTACATGTTGCTCTTGTGGGCTTAAATCACTGGCTTTGTCATTCCCTGACCTACGACAATTGTCGTGTTGGCTAAATCTCATCTTGTGCAATTGGAGAGCTTAGTGGCAAATTTCGAAATCATTTCTGTACTTGTTATGACCTGACCGACTCGATAAGAAGGAGGGTAAAACAAAGTGTGAAGAATGAAGAGAAAGGAAAATACAATTCCTAACAAGAAACCTACAGACGAATGACCTAACGGATTTTGAATACCGACTCTAGCGACCTTGACATGCACTTTTGGCCTTCTCTGTATAGCAAATTTGATGTTCAACTCTTGTTGCAAGCTCTGCTGTGAAACCGGTCTTCAACACTTCATTTCTTTGATCTGATCCTTAGTCGACTTGTAGTGCCCATAGGGTTTTCACCATCAAGCCTCTCTCATTTGCTCTTTCTTTCTCTCAACTCACCGTCGCCTTACAGTGCCCGTGCGGGTTTTCACCGATAAGACTCTCTCATTTTGATTTCTCTCATCTTGGAGTCTCGTGGTGGTTCTCATCATCTTGAATTCTTCATTCTCCTTTGTTCGGACCGGAGTGTTGCCCTTGATGTGATTCACCTTTGCTCGTTTGACTCGGCATTTCTTGACGATTGGTCGGAAGGTCTTCCTTTGGACCGTAATGCAGGCTTTTGGATGGGATATAGAAAAAGGATATAAAGGCTCAAAAATATTTCATCGTGGGTTAAAATTACAACTTTCGGAATCTTATTTATTCGACAATCATAACTTCTGCCCCAGTTTCCTTCTTGGGAGATTTTTTTTTTGGATTTTTCCTTTATTGTGACTGAACCTCAGTGAGGCTGCCTACGTACCCTTTCGGGATCAAGTCAGACGTAGTTCAGATCATAAGATCGCATCCCTGTTGCGATTTGACTTCTCCCGATTTTTCTTTTTTTTCTTTTTTCTTTTCTTTTTCTTTTTCTTCTCTTTTTTTTTCTTTTTTCTTCTTTTCCCCATTTGATTTCCCCGCTCCATCCTCAATTTTTATTATTCCGAAAGAGGGATGTGAAAGAAAGTATAATATGGCTCAAAGGGGATAACAATGGACGAAGTGTTTGGATAGCCGAATAAAATGCCTTCGTCATTCCAATCTTCAAAACCTACCAAGTACAAACTATCTTTCGACCAATTCACATATTTGCCTTCTGTTTTTGACGATTCTCAATGCCATTGGGCAACAATCTTGATACCACGAATGGTTCCTTTAGCCTTGGGGTACTTTTGCCTTTGGCTTTAAACCGATGAAGCATGATACATTTCCAAGGCATTTCTTTATGTTCCGTTTTCCCCCAGTATTCACTTGATTCCGGTTTCACAGTATTTCAATATTTCTTCCGAGTATCATTACATTTTCAACATTGTTTCATTGACTTTTAAAAACCAGGCTTAGAATTATGTGCCTGTCATGTTGCTAAAGTCAGTATGAGAAGAAATGCAAAGTAATTAGAAATGGAATGACTAGAAATGAAGGGAAACAAAGAGTTGTATTAAACTGATGGGTTGAAACAACAAGACGAACAACAAAACGAACAGACTAGACTAAAATTAACAAACCTAGACAGCACTAAACAAAGCAAAGTAGTAAGATAGAAGGGTTTTGACTTTCAAGACAACGTCCGGATTACAACCCTGAAATAACCCGGGTAACAGAAATGACAACAAAATAAGCCACCAAAAATATTACTTTGGATAAACCCCAAATGAAGCATATTTCCAATTACCAAGCACAATATCTTCAGCCACTGCCTTCTGCATCAACCATACGGGTGTCGACTATGTCCGGATTTTGTACGGCAATATAGCCTCCATTGATAAGCTCCTGAATTGCCTTTTTTAGCTTCCAACATTTTTCTGTGTCATGCCCCGGGGCGCCTGAGCAATATGCGCACATTTGAGAAAACTCACGCCTCTTTGACCGATGATTTGGCATTATTATCTGAATTGATTTCAACATGGCAGTTGCTTCAACTTTTGGAAAAAACCGGCATACGATTCTCCCAAAGGGGTGAGAGCCTTTTCACGTTTTAGCAACCTCTCCTTCCTAAATGCCTGATTTGGCCTAAAACCTGACCCGTGGGGTTTCTGGTATGCTCGTGGGGAGAAGTAAGGGCCAGGAGAATTACAAGGATATCCATGGGTACGATATAGAGGGCCTTTAGCAAAGACGACCACTGGACCTTGTCGTTGGGGAGGTTCAACCTGCGGGCTCTGTTTGGGGTCTTGATGAGCAACCTCGGAGGGGTAATGTTGGGCTTCGGGTGGGTGTTTATCGTCGGGAACAGTGGATGTGATTGGAGAGCATTCTTGGGAGAAAATAGATGGATACCGAGTGATGGAGCTATTGGGGTGGCTGGAAAGGCTGCGATAGGCAGGTATTTTTGGCATCAGGTTCAGTGTAAGGACAGGGTCCATGAAACTAGGTGGTGGCGGGGGTGGTGCTTTTCCATCCATCCACGCCCGATACATTTCAGCCACGTGTTGTCTCAATATTTTGACTTCTTCAACTAACATGTGGTTCCGTTCAACCAGCTGTTGTCGGGTGCCGCTACCAACCCACTCAGCCTTGAGATTCTCTGCCATTGTCCTCTGACGTTGTATTATAGGGAAGAGTTATTTTGGAACCACAACCAACCACCTTTCTGAAATTGGACACAACAAAACGAAGCCAGCATGTCAGCATTAAGGTATCCCGCTTATTGATTACCTTCTTTTTTTTCTACTATTTTCTTTTCTTTTTCCCTTTTTGTGTTTTTTTCATTTTTCCTCTTTTTTTTTTTGTAGTTTTTCATTTTTTTTTCTTTTTGGTTATGGATATGGTCGAATCCCATGTGGATTGCCTACGTATCATGACCCCGCATGAATCAGACCGAGCGTAGTTCTTGCAAACTAATGCAAGAAATAAAGAGATGTTTATTTGATTTTTGATTTTTTTTCTTTTTCTTTGAAGGAAAATTATAGAAACCGATTCCAACTACAAACTTGTGTAGGAGATTTCTACAAGAATCAGAATATTTTTGGTGTCAATTATGCCTATTTTTACAAAATTGGCCACAAAATGGCTTATTTGACAAAATGACTATTTTTTGCAAAAAATTAATTTAAGAAAGATAAACTTGAATATTTTTTTTATCCTGTGGCTCATGGGGCATCGTTCGGCATCACCATAAACCAACACAAGACTATTTTTCATAAATTGGCCATGTAATGGCTTATTTAGACAAAGTGGCTCTTTTTACAAAATTTTATTTAAGAAGATGCAAATTCAAAAATTTTTATCCTGGTGCCTATGGGGCATCGTTCAGCACCGACACAGGCCAATACAAGACTAAGGAAGTTAAAAATGCAAAAATATGGCTATTTCAGCAAAAACCCGGCCATGTAATGGCTTATTTGATAAAGTGGTTATTTTATAAAGTTGAGTAATGACTCAAACTTGATTTTTACGGATACAGCCTTTCGACATTTCCGCGAGGGAATATTTCAAGGCTGTGTCCAAAATTATTTAAAAACGACTCAAAGTGGCTATTCTTGCAAAAACAACCTTCCGACGTCCTTTTGAGGGACATTCGGCTTATTTTAAGCAAGAATAGCATCACCCGACTTATTTATAACAAAATCAAAAATTTGACATTTTTTGGTTATTTTTGCAAACGGGGTGTGAACCCGAACTTGATTTTGCGGCTATGGCCTTGCAACATTTCCACAAGGAATATTTCAAGGCTGTGCTCGCAAATTATTAAAAATGATTCAAAGTGGCTATTTTTGCAAAAAACAGCCTTCCGGCGTCCTTTCGGAACATTCGGCTATTTACAAAAACAGCATCACTTTGATTTTATTGACAAAAACACGCACATTTTTTTTGATTGATTTTTTTTTTTAAAAAGGGGTGGTTGGACCCGATGAGGGTTGCCTACGTATCCCACCTAATGGCGAGAATCAAACCTGCGTAGTTCGGTCAGATTATTTGACCAATTATTTCAAAAAATGTTCCACCTTTTCTTTTTCCAATTTTCAATTTTTCCGGGTACCTATTTTTTATAAATCATTATTCTCCTCTCTCTCTCTTTTTTTTCAACAATTTTCCAATCTCGGGATTTCCCCGGTCCGCATAACGGTCAAGGACAATAAAATGCAACACGTAGCATGCTCGGTCTTTTCAATACCGGGTCATCTGTCCTAGACGGACCCAACCCCTGTGTTGAGTCCCCTAAGTCAAATATGATGCAAATAATCATCCTAGACCTATGTTCAAAATCTTACGGTTTCATGGATTGCTAGACCGTGTACCCGAGCGGACAACTCGAATCGAGGAGGGGCTACGTACCGGTGACTCGCGGAGTCAATCGGCTTTGTAACTTATCCGACCTCTCTTTTCTTAATTTTTGGGAGACTTAATAGAAAGGGGAGTCTCAACTAGTAAGCACATCTCCGGTGGTGAAGAAGAGAAAGGTTTTCGGCATGATTTTTATATACAATCCACATAGTATCAAAGCGATAAAGCACATAGCATGTTGTTCAAATCACATAATGAAGTCAAAAAACGCGAACGACAGTTCTAAGGAGCTCGAGTTCTTAAACCCTGAAACCGAAGTTCAGGGTTGGTTCCCCAGCAGAGTCGCCAGAGCTGTCACACCTCCCTTTTTTACTACCCCAATACTTAAAGCGTATAAATACACTCGTAGGGTATACCCCGACGCTCAAATACCCGAAATGGATAAAATAACGTAAGGGAAGGAGTTTTTCCACTTAAAGGACAGTCGGTTCGGGATTTTATTAGAGATTAATCAGAGTCGCCACTTGGGAATGATAATGGTGTCCCAAGTCACCGGTTAATCCCGAATCCGAGGAATTTTGACTCTTATAAATGTCTGCGAAGCAGAGGTCCGGATAAGGAACTCTGTTAACCCGGGAGAAGGTGTTAGGCACTCCCGGATTCCGTGGTTTTAGCACGGTCGTTCCAATGTCGTTCTTGACTTTTGTTTGACTCAATTATAAGTTTTAACAACATAATGTGCTTTTACGTTAAATATTATTTTTTAGGAATTTGCGGTATCGCGAAAACACGCCTCGAGTCATACCGCAACCAGTACGCCTATGACTTTTGGTGTATTTCGACTTTACCGAGATTTGGATTTGAGTCGCACCAAGTGCACACTCGTTCATAGGAAGGTATATTAAAATCGTGCCTTAAGATAGTCTATATCGGCTTGATTAAATTTTGGAAAGACCGTAAAATTCGCTAAACGATCCTTCCGAGTCTAAGGTTTTCATTACAATTAATTGAGGGCCCCGCAATTGTGTATTTAGTGCGGCTCATCTCATCTCATTATTTTATTTTAAGGCCAATCCTAACCCGACTATATTTTCTACTTATTTCATCTATTGGTTTAAATTGAGATGGGATTTTATACTTATAATTAACAGTCCGAATGAGCTGGACTATATTCCAAACCTGGGCCATATAATGGTAATTGGGCCTAACATAAAATCTGCCCGCAAAACCAATTAACTTTACTGCTCATAGGCATCCAGCACACAGTGTAGGAAAGTAATTCTTCAATTCGCCATCATTCATTTGCAAAAAACTGTCTTTCCCTACTGACTTTTCTTATTTAAATTAAAGCAATCGTATTTAATCACACGAGCCCTAAACTTTCTCACAATGAATTGTCTCTACTCATCAGTAACAAAAGTAACTCTTCACGTATTTCTTCCTTTTTATTTGTTCCCACTGTCAGTATGTATTTAACTATTACTAAGATGAAACAGTTTTACTAACGTGTTCAGAAATGAACGTATCTATTATTTATTCAACACCACTGTATTCCTGTTGTTCATGCGAATTTGAGATCAAATTTGGTAATTACCACCATTGAGAACTGAGCATTTTAACTAAACTATAATTCTATAATGACTGATATCTTAGTGAAAGTACTCGAGAACCAGCATTAATGTACCAATTCTGTTATAGTCTTTATAACACTAAAATAATGACATCCAAGCTTTTTGGCACAAAATTATATAACTTATTTGTTGAACTAAGGTATTGTCACAGAAATAATATCATGTTGATTCTTAGCTCTCATATTCTAATGAGTACTGAATAGAACAGTTATGGATTCGTGATTTTCAACTAATCATCTACTACGAGCTAATTTAAAATGTATCAATCCACTCCGACAAAAATTAAAATGATTTACAATTAAACTAATCCTAAATGAATACAAATGCCTCTAGTTAGATTTGTATATAGAATAGAAAACAGAAAACAAAATTCACAGTAATGTCGCATGAGCATTTCACTTCATTTGCTTTATTTCCGTAAGCTTGAGGTTTACAAATGTGTACCTGAAAATTTGGTAGATCTATTAGATCTAATAGGCAATAGCAACAAAACAGGATTCAGAAACAGCTATTTCGGCAGTAAATTCATTCACAGCAGCAGTGAAACCAAGCATTAAACCCAGGAGATGATTTTTAGAATTTCAAGTTGTTGCAAAACCAAATCTCACATTCAAACCACTGTTATTACATTTCTTCACTGATTGGTGATGGATTTTCTTATTGTTTTTGGACTTTTGAGGATAATTAAATGCTAAAAGAGCAGAAAAATGAACCTGAAATTATCAATTTCAGATCTGGAATCTAACACTGTTTTTTTGTGGTATTTTTCTAGTTTATCTATGGCTAAAATTATAAAAGAACTTTTAAAATCTGAAGGAACCCCCTTTTCTAAAGCTGAAAATACCTATTTATAGGCACAAAAGAAAAATCTGAATTTCATTAAAAACCCTTCAATTCTTGACTTGTTGCACAAGTTAGTGCAATTAATTATTTGAAAGCTACACTAAAACCCCTTCTAGAATAGTCTACCATGTTCTATTTCCCTTGTATTACCTATTGTGCCCTCATTTCCTTTTATTATTTACTAAAACACCTTTTGTTATGCCCAAAATACCCTAAAAGCTCTATATTTATAACAATTATGCCAATTCCTACCCCAATTGTACCCTTTCTTCTTTTAAGCTTATTACCACTATACCAATTCTTATTCCCCATTTACCCCTACTTCTTAAGGCTAATTACTTTACTAATTTCTGCAATTTATCCCTATTTTAACCCATTTTCAGATTGTATTTATCAAATAGCCACAATTAAGTGACTATTGCTCAACTAGCCAATTGACCCTATTAACTATTTTAAATTCAGAATTAACTCGCTAATTAGAATCGCATTGCATCAATAACCAATCTTAGGTGGTCTTACAAACATAGCCACTTTTGATCTATTACTCAATTAACAAGACTCGGGAAACAATTTGATAGATGGTGAGTCTTATTAATCGAATAACTAATCGCCTTTGAATCTATTTAGTAAAACACCTTAGGTTGCTAAGAATCAAGTGATTTCAACTATCGACCTAACTTGAACTTAAACTAATCTAAAGTCGAATTCACTAATCGAGCTTAATCACTAACTAACAGCTATAACCAATACATCATAAGTGTTACTGAATCGAATAACCAATTAACTAACAGCATATACCAAATCAGTCATTAATCGACAATATTTCCAAAACAAGATAAAAAAAGACTTAAAACTATTGAAACAATGAAAATAGGAATCAACAATCAGGAATACACTACTAACAGCAACTATCATCTAAAAATTAACAGAACTAACAACCTTTAACAAAAATCTAAAATCAGAACAATTAGAAACTATTCATGTGTAAAACAGGACATGGCCGAAAATCATAAAGAAAAGCAATTTGCAGCGGCAAAATCTAAAATTAATGGGATTGATTATTTTAACGGAAAAATCTAAAAGAAATAATCTGGAAATCTAATTACTAATAAGAAAAATCAGAAATTAACAAAAATCTAACTATCTAAATCAAAATCCGAAAGTAACCGAGAACAATAATAAAAGTAACAAGAAATTAATAGAAAAATAAAAATCAGAAAAGGAAACACTCATTCAAATCCACACACAATTATCCAAACCTATTTAATCTTCAAAACTAACATATGAATCTATTTTTTCTTTTTCTTTTTTCATTTATGTAAAGAAAACTCAAAGCATTCAAACAAACAAAAGTAAAACCAAAAACAGAGAAACTTAGCTTTTGCCGCTTTTTCCTTCTTTTTTATTCTGTTTTTCCGCCCTTTTCTTTTCTCTTTTTGATTTTCTTCATCGCTTTCTTCAACAAACTCCGAGCATTTTCTTGATTATCTCTTAAGACGGGCTTCGAATTCTTTAAAAACCGACGGTTTTGGACTTTTCCAGCATCGTTCTTGACTTGAAATCATTGTCATGAACATGTGGGGGTTAAAAGAATGGTGACATGTGTGTTTTACGGGTTTTTGGAGGTGGCGCCGCCATGGGAAAGGGTGGCGGCGCCAACTAGGGTTTGTTGTTTGGAGGTGTTTCGATTGGTTTTGAGGAGAACTAGTGGTGGGGGAGTGATAAGGAGGGAAAGGGGGTTGTTTTGGTGTAATTTTGGCCGAGAAAGGTGGCCGGCCGCCGCCGTGGGTGGCGGAACCCTAGCGGCGGCTGTTGAAGAAGAAGGAGGAGATGCGGCTGGTTTGAGAGAAGGCAGACAAGAGGGTTCGTGGGGGTTAAGGTTGTAATGAGACTAGGTCTTGTCTTTAATTAGTTTTGGTATATTGAATTATAAAATTAATTCGTAACCGTTGGATTAAAAATCACGGACGGCTGGGATTTAAAAAGGGGGGGAACCGGTCAGGGCTTGGGCATTGGGCTGGGGCATGGGTTTGTTTGGGCTACTGGGTAAGCAATTCCGGCTGGGCCTGTGTGTCTGGGTGTTATTTGGCCCAAGTCTTGCCTTTGCTATTTTATGTAGCATTTTCCTTTGTATTTTAATTCTTGTATTTTTTGTATTGTATTTTGTATTTTATTCTTCTTGCTTTGTAATTATTTGGAACTAATTAAAACTAACTAATTACCCTCTTTTTTGGCAATTTTCAATTTAAAAAGCTAACTAATTTTTTTTTTTGATTTTTTCTTTAATTTGTTAGAAAAAGAATTAATTTCCTAAAGATGCAATTTTTTGTATTTTCATTTATCACACGCAAATAACATGCAAAACAACTAACACAAAATTCACACAAAAATTATTTATTTTGAATTTTATAGGAATAATTCATGTGTAGGGTAAAAATCACGTGCTCACAATGAGTGCCTTGAAGATTGCTTGAGGCCATAAATAGATCTTTTCAGTTTATAGACCTTCTTTTCTTGGCCTTTAACGGTGAAGCCTACATGTTGTTCTATATAGATTTTTTCGTTCAATTATCCATTGAGAAAATCTATCTTCACGTCCATTTGATATAATTCCAAATTCAAATGTGCAACAATAGCCAAAAGTAAGCGAATTGAGGTAACTTCACAACTGGTGATAATGTTTCTTCATAATCTATTCCATCTTCTTGAGTAAAACATTTTGCCACCGATCGTGCCTTGTATCTTTCTATGACCTATCCGTTTTGCATTTAGCTTTGGGAACCCAATTATTCCCAATGGCTCTACGTCCAGGTGGAAAGTCAACTAGATCCTAGACTTTGTTGGTTTTCAAGGACTCTATTTTTTCTTTCATTGCTTTCATCCACTCATCTTTTCTAGGGCTCGATAAGGCCTCAGTCACAAACTTTGGCTCATCCATTTTGTAGGAAATACCAAAAAAATATAATCTTCAATTTCATAAGTACGTTTGGGTATATTTTTCTTGGCACTGTTTCGTAGTTGAAATTCAAGTTCGTTAGAAGGATTTTGGGATTGAGAGTTCTCACTCCCACTCGGATCAAGAATGAGATCTTGATCAATTTGATTATCAACTGTGTCAGAAGAAACTTGCTGACTATTCGAGTTCAACATTTTATAAAAAGGCTCTCTATTCTTTCGATAATCATTTATCTCACTAGTACTTCCATCCTCTTATTCATCAATGAACACATACCCTTTGGAGTGTTCTGAATATCTTATAAAGATACATTTATGTCCTTTTGGACCTAATTTACCAAACTTACTAAAAGAATCTTTTACATATGCAGCACAACCCCAAGGTCGTAAATCTTTTAAGTTTGGTTTATGACCAATCCATAGCTTATAACAAGTGGAAGAAACTAATTTAGAAGGCACTTTATTCAATATGTAAGTTGCAGTCAATAAAACATCTCCCCAAAAAGAGATAGGTAAATTTGTCTACGCCATCATGAACCTTATCATGTCTAGTAGTGTTCTATTTCTCCTTTCTTCTACACCATTTTGTTGAGGCGTGTACGTAATAGTTAATTGTCTGTGATTCCCTTTCATTGCACAATTTTTCAAATTCTTTTGAAAGATATTCACGCCCTCTATCGGTTCTTTGGGCCTTAGTCCTTTTGTCTAATTGATTCTCAACTTCATTCATATATTTCTTAAAGCATTCAAGTTCTTCGGATTTATGATAAATCAAATAGACATAATCAAATATGTGAAATCATTAATGAACGTAATAAAATATAAAGCACCAGACCTAGTCCACACATTCATTGGACCACACATATCAGAATGTATTAATTTCAATGGAAAATCAACTCTCTTAGCCTTTTCAAATGGTTTACAGGTAATTTTTACGATAATATTTTCATAAGCAGGCATTTTAATTTTAGAGAAAGAACCTAGATGTCTTTCCTTAGCCAATCTATTCATTCGATCCTGCCCTATTTGACCTAATCTTACATACCATGTAATAACATCAACATCATTATTATTATAATGACATACTATAACACAACGGTCAACATAATAATTATACGTAGAAGGATTACAATAAAACCATCATACTATTTCCAAAACCATAAAAAATATTGTCTTGAGTAATTCTAAGACCACTGCGACTAAAGGTCAAATTGAAATATAAATCTAGAAGAACAAACATAGAGACTAAGTTTCATCGAATCTCTTGAACATACAGGACGTCATGCAATATCAAAGATCGGCCATCACGCATGTCCATTCGGCAAGTGCATATCTCTTTGACTTCAAGATTTGCATTATTTTCCACATATACATGCGTTGATCCAAGTGAAACTCGACGATACTCTATGAACGCTTCTCTATCATGGCACACATGGTCGGTGGCACCTAAGTCTACAATCCACACTGGATAAGATTAGTTAGTAAAACAGTGCTAGAAAAATATATAGTACTAAGAGATGCATTTTGAAATGCTACCTTTTCGGAGTGCACTCACAAGCAAAATGCCCTGGGACTTGGAAATTGTATCACTTCATCTTGATCTTGTCTTTCTTTTTATAAAACCATTTTCCTTTCTTGGAATTTGGCTTATTTCTTTTCTTGGAAGATCCTTCTCCGATCTCCTTACCCTTTCCATCATTTTTTCAGTTTTTCTTGCGCTTGAAACTTGATCTCTTTGTACCACTTAATTATACCACAGGTTTAGCAGCACCAAGACGCTCGTCTTCAAGCTTCACTGTAGTTTATCCATAGAAAACACAAAAACAACAAAACCACTTTAAGATTCATAACAGCAATATGAATATTTCTCAAAATATATTTCTTTACTGTATTTTATCCATAGAAAACATAAAAATAACGAAATCAATTTAAAATCGTATATAATTTGGTAGTGCATCCATATCAATAGAATACAAAGTGAATGCTCCGATACCTTTGTAGAATAAAAACTATGGGCTAGTACAACGAGTTGTGTACCTTATTGATGCAGCGGAAACCATTAAACTCACCACCAAAAGAATTGTCTCAAGTTGAACTTTGAATCACCAGGAAACAAAGCTTAATTCACAAACTAAAAGCCTTCCTTTCTGTGTATGTGATTTTTGTTGGGAGAAGAAGAGAGTTTTTTGCACTATATTTTTTTGATATTCTTCTGTAGAACAGATATATAGAAGAGGAATAGAGGAAAAACTACTGATGAGAACCACCACTTCATGTTCTCACGTCTCTCATAATAACGTGCGGTCAGAGGCGGACCCAGGATATAAGGCTTATGGGTTCCTACCATAATTTTAAATTAATGTGCAATAATAGTTGGGTTCCCAGTTAGATATTTACCAATATTTAGTAAATTTTTTAATATAAATACAGAATTTACGCAAAAATTACTGGGTTCCCGGAAACCCGTATCACCTTCTCTACCTCCGCCCATGCGTGCGGTGGTTTTAGAAAGTAATAAATTCTATATTTTTAACCTCTTTAAATGTTATCTCTTTTAAAACAGATCGGATTGGTGCGCATGAACGACCCACGAAGCAAGTCTTACATCCAACAAAAGGGAACTTCACTTATCCAACGGAGCGTTATACAATTCAATCTCAGAATGTGAATATGTCAATTAATCTAAAAGCTTGAGGCCTTTCTTTTTGAACTCATCTGCATATAACATCTGTCCTTCATCCTCATCTATTATTGTTCAACCACAGAATGGATTAGGGAACACATAATAATATCAACCATTCGGATGAATATGCATTTTTTTATTAATAAAAGTTGTTTGTTGCGCCTTTTCTCTTTTTAACTGTTTTGTTTAATTAAGTTACATTATAAAGTCCTTCCTCTATGATTAAATGCCACTTTTGTAGAAGCTGTACCCTCTAGCCTCCCAAGTGTAAAAGCTGACATCCAGTGAACTAAGCATTTTTGACAATGCGAAATACAGTTGGATGAAATGAAACAGGCATGGCATTTATAAAAAAGTATTTGGATGTACAAAATATTTTGTATTTACGTAAGGACGGTAAGCTTAGGGGTATGACAATCTACTCTAATACTAGTACTAATAGCTGCATTTACGACTTGAACTCATGACTTATATATCACAAAGAGAGAACTTTATAAGTCTCTCTTTAAGCATAACAATTATTACACTAACAATCCATGTTTATCAATATGGAATGTTTTACCTAAACTTTTGGCTTTTACTTAGTCACCGTGCTTTACTTGTATGAGAGGAGAAAATTAGTTTTGTTGTGTGACCACCTCAAAATTTGACTTACGCAATTAATTAATATCTCGCATGAAGAAAAAACGAGACAACATCTTTTATAAATTACAATTAACATAACTTGCCCGCAATATATCTTGTCCTAGAGCTGTCAAAAGATCTTGTCTTCGAGAAACCACAATATTTCTAACTCAATTCTCTCTATATCCGCCATCAATGTTTCATTAATATTAATTGAACATTCAGTTAGATGTTATCACAAATTGTACATAATTAGAGGACTAGAGGTCCTCGTAAATATATTTTGATTTACAAGTTTGGAATTAAATTCCCGAAAGAACTAAGGTTTAGATATAATTGTTCACAATCATTAAGAAGACACGTTCACACAATCTCTAAATTATAAAGATTGAAATTCTTGCTTTGAACGAATAAACTAACACATATTAAAAAGCAGTAAAATTTTCAACTAAAAAGGATGAAGTTAGAGACAAGATTAAGAATGACTAGGTTATGATTTTCCTAATTATCGGAATTCTTCTCGCAACATTATGTAAAATCTCGTCGATTTATTTTCTACTGATCGTGTGCATTCTACTTACAGCAATTCTCTCTCAAGCAATCATAATAATTTTCTAAAAATGAAATATAAATATACTCAAAATATATACTTTTTGCCATATATCATTCACATTGAATTTTTTATTCTAGCTTTGTCTAAGTTAGTGCAATATTAGGGAAGAAAATGAAATATTATCTCCTTATTATATGGCTTCCGATATTTCCTTACCGTATAAGCTAACTTATGGAATTGAATTAAATCAAAAAATCATTTTATTAACCAGGCATGAGAGCCCTATGTACTCATTATATTCTTTGCTTACCCAATATTAAAAACCTCATTTTATATTTTTGTATCCCACGAGGCGATTTAATATTTCAAAATCAGGTCTAACGGTTTACTTTAGTAAGCACCACAATTTCCCTCAAATTAATAAAACAATCAAGTGCATCAATAAAATAGGGTATGTGTTTGGATGTTTGTGCCAAAGGAGGTTTCCTGGTAGATGGCCAACCTAAAAAGCAAAGGATTTGCTTTTCATACCACTACAATAAATTATTGTAAAAAAATGGTACTAAACTACCACTACATATTTCCACTTACTAACATAACACTGGTTTGCTTTAGGAAATTAAGAGGGAAAGTGTTTGCTTCAAAAGTTATCATATATTTTGTGAATATAAAATACCATATATAAATTATAGGCCAATTATTGTAAGTTGTAATAATTCAAGAACCAAGTAAGAAGAGAATAATTAAAAATATCCCCAATGAGGGTGAAAATTATTGACAATTTTTATTGATAATAATAAGGTGGTCTGCCCTCCATGGAGAGGTTTAGAGCCTTACAATCATGTTACCTTTTTTATCTGAGATCCTCCCTCTCTCATCTGTTGTTCTCTCCCCTTTTTCTTTCTCTATGTCGGAGAGGCCCCATGGGGAAGGAGAGAGGTTTTTGTTTTCCTCTCTTGGTATTTATAGTTATGAGCTGTATGAGATGATAGTTGGTGGGTGCGACCACGTCGCAGTTTTTCTTCTGGATAACGAATGGGTCGTAGCCTCATTAATCATGTCGGGCGATTGTTAGTTGTCATCAATTATGAAAAGTCGTGCCACTTATTAACCTTGAATTAACCAAGAAAGGTGATTAGCATTGTTGGTCATTACAGGGCCGGATTCTGACCCATACAGTTAGTCCCTACGCTTATCGACGTCGTTCTTTGAACGAGCCCGATGAGCAGATGCAGTCGATGGCGATCTAAAGGACTTTGAATAAGGATCGATGACCGTCGCTCCGGTCGAGGCGGTGCTTTTCATGGCGACGGTCCGAATTTCATAGAGTTTTTCAACATTACTTTTTCATATACTCAAGTCGTTAGGTATCCCCTCATCATAAGGACGCATAATGTCATTAGTCGATTCGGGCGAGGTCGGGACTCGATTACATTTTGATCCTTGAGTTTGCTATGGTATGTAACCGTCATCGGCGACGGGAGACAGGTCGTACGTGATGTGCCCGAGTACGATGTAAGTAGTGTGCTTAGAATTTTGAGGACATATGGTACATTTTGCCCGAATTGGCAGAGCTCGGTGTTTACTACAGTTAGCGGGATGGCGACTGAAGTCGAATGGGCGTTTCGTAGTGCTTGCTATTATGGCGCATATCTCGGTAGAATCGAACCATTTTGTTGGTTGGATATGTAGTTAATGATATTCATTGGTTTTCCCGAAACCATTTATGCTACCTATAAAGGTGAATTGGGGCATCAGCTTCTCGTTACTTCATTATTCATTTGAGTGATTCTGAAGCTTTTTCCTTCTGCAAATTCGCTTTTTCATTTTCTTGATTGCGATAAGCTTTATCTTTCTTTCTGAATCCGGCCCTTTCTTCTTCGAACAACTAAGTGATGGAAATCAATTCTTCTCGTGAAGCTCTTCCAGTTAATTTTCCTGTTAATCCCCCAGTGATCGAAGGGCCATCTCCGGCAGTGGGAGGTGTGGAGCATGCAGAGACCGGAGGAGTTCCATCAGTGGATGGCGTATTCCCCCTACTTGGAGGTCCGTCGATAGATTTCACCGCCGATGGAGAAATGGAACCCGTGGATGAAGCCCCGCTTATGAGGAAGGTTGGTATGGCCCGACTAAGGGAACATGGGGTTATACCTACCCATGCCGATATAGTCCTTGCCCGGAGCGAGGAAGGGGTCCACACTGATCACGCGAGGTACTGTGTCTTTTATGCGTATCCCTTCAAGCTGGGATTCAGGGTTCCGTTTCCCACTTTGGTGGTGGACTTCTATCGGTATTACGATGTTTGCCCGGGTCAGCTTACCCCTTCTTTATACAAGCTGTTGGCGATGTTCCTGAAGTACAGAGAACTAGCCGGTAGAGTGGTCATGTTGCAACACGTACTCGCCATGTATGCTCCTCAATGAGTGCGGGGCACCATGATTCTGGCATGCCCTCGTGGGTCAAGAGGGTTGACTGTTGCGCTGGATGATGAAGTCGAGCCCCATCCTTTCGTGCATTTCTTTTACATCAAAACTAAGCATATATTGGCGTCCCTTCAGGGTTCCCGGGGGCTTGGAACCATGCACGTGCATTACTTTACCGAGATAATCAATTTCGTTCCCTTCTTCTCCTTTTGTTTTGTTTATGTGAACGTTGCCTTATTGTTGCCTCTGCAGCTGAGATGTCGGCACCGACCTTATTAGCAAGGATGCGTGGGTGGCTCGAAGTCGTGCTCCCTCACACCGAAGGGATTCATACGTGGGCGTCTTCTGGGAGAGACATGGTCGTGGGCTGGACATAGGTGAGAAGCTCGCCCCTTACTTTGCTTGGTTCATGGTTTTAGGGTTCTTCTTACTACCTTTACTTTCCTTCTAAAGGGAGGGTGAGTGATGGCAGGGCCCCTCAGCAGTCCTTCCGGCGGCCGAGCGCGATTGCCAGATTTTTTGCAGTGCCACTGCATGCCATGTTACGTATCGAGAGCGGCATTGGTCGAGTCTTCTGCGGCTCCTTCCCCTCCTCCCTCCCCCTCCCCCATGGCCCATATTTCGGGATGAGGGGCCATCGAGGTCCGTTTTCCCTCGGGACGGGTCATCCTCATGCGAAGAGGATGAGAGGCCCTTGATCAGGCGTAGGGTTTCTTTTACTCCGGTTACTCCCTCAACGACTGCACATGTTCCCTCTGTGGTAATTAATGTGGATTCCCCCTTCGGAAGATGGGGAGGGTACGGCTGCAGCGCCAACCTCTGTGGGGCGGATCAAGGGCTGATGGCGCCCGGGCCGACTTGGGCCGTGAAGGGGCTATCTCTTTGACGGCTCAGTCATTGACCCCTATGGTTTAGATGGGAGGGGATTCTTCGGCGGTCGTTGAGGTTGGTAGACCGAGTATCCCATTAGCGAACGCGGCGGGAAGAAGAGGAGGAGAAACTGCGGGAGAAGGATCTGGGTCCGTATCAGATTTGGACCTTGAGGATGTCCGCATGTTCCGAGACGGCTTCACGAATGCTATATTTCACTCAGAGGAGAGATCGTGCCTCATCGAGGTTCCCTCGAATTCGAATCTGTTGTTACTGGGCTTGAGTCTGGTGTCGCAGTTTAGGCAGTTGTGCTCGGCGACACAGAACAAGTCGCTGAGGGAAGTCATGGACATCGTGCTGATGAACGAAGTGGTCGTGATGGGCCTGAGGGTACGTATTTAAAGATAAAGGTTTATTTATTCCCTTTTTACTTTGTTTTATTTTTCCGCTTAAACCGCCATCTTTGTTTTGTAGGCTTTCTTGCTGGAAGTGGAGAGCACTCGTCGAGCTAACGTTCGCTCGGTAGTATTTTTGCGGGTGCTGGAGGAGTATCACTGCTACCGGGATAGGTGCAAGGAGATGCATGTGCGCTTGACGAACGACCCCCGCAGCCGAGCTCTGGCAGAGTAACTGGCGAGGAGGGATTTCCAGGTGCAACATGCGCTTGGCTGGATGAGAGCCTTGGAAGAGCAGCTGCGCTGAAAGAACGAGGAGCTTGAGGTAGGTAGGAAGACATTAGTTGAGTGTGAGCGCCTATGTCTCGCCAAGGTGACGGAAGCTGCATTGGAGTGTAGTACGAAGGTGGCCGCACTAGAAGGGGAGATTGCAGCCTTGAAGCATTATCTAGCTGATGTCTCGGCAAGAGCTGAGGAGTTGCAGGGGGCTGTCTACGCCGGCGAGTCCCAGTTATCGCTGGTAAGGGCTATTGCTGCCTTAAGGGAGGCGGGCCTTAAGGAAGAGAACCGGCATCTTCGAGAGCAGTATGCTTTCTCTGGTCAGGCCCGTGAAGTTTAGGTTTATGCTGAGGCCTAGCGGACGTGCACAAAAACCTGTGGGGGCCGATATTGTGACTAAAGCCGCTTTCGAGGGGGCACGTCAAAGGGCTCGGGAGGCCCGCATGGAATGTGGTTTGGCGCAGCGATGCTAGGGGTAGATGATGATGCCGATGGGAGCGCGGAGGGCACATGAAGGGGTGCGGAAGGCACAGGCGGGAGCGTGGAGGGCGCATGCGGTAATGCAGATGGCACCGCATAGAAACTAGTTAGTTTTTTTTTTATCTCTTTTTGCCATTTGGCGTTTGTTGTTGTTTTTTTTCATTGATCGGTTTTCGGCCGAGTGTAAGCGGGAATGACCTACGATTGTTTCATGAATATAAAGGAATTTGCCTTTTGTTATTTACCTTCTACTTGTTTTGCCCGCGTTTGAGCGGGCGGCTTGCTTTTAATATTTGGCTGTGGTAGGTGTGTTAACCTTCGGAGGTTGGCCAATTTTCTTCTTGACTTGGTGTGACCGAGTCGAGCCTCCCATTTGAGGGTGGTGGTGTTTAGCCTGAGTCCCAATACGGGCGTGGTTGGATTACTGGCCGTGATAATGGGAATACGGCCGTGTAGTCCGACCGAGGCCGAATTATACATTTTTCTTATTTTATCTCGAGTCGGGCGTACTTACTTGGAGGGCGAGGGTGCTTAGCCTGTGCCCTGACTTAAATGCGTTGGTGCATAACCCGAGTCTTGGTTCAACCGTAGTTGAATTTGTTGGTCGCATGGCCTGAGTTCTAGTTCAACTGTTGTTGAACTTTATCAATTATTTGAAGGCGAGGGCGCATAGCCCAAGAATTTGTTGGTGAAGGCGCTAGGCCCGAGTCTCAGTTCAACTGTTGTTGAACTTTATCAATTGTTTGAAGGCGAGGGCGCATAGCCAGAGTCTTGGTTCAACCGTAGTTGAATTTATTGGCGAAGGCGCATGGCCTGAGTCCTAGTTCAACTATTGTTGAACTTATCAATTATTTGAAGGCAAGGGCGCATAGCCCGAGTCTTGGTTCAACCATAGTTGAATTTGTTGGTGAAGGTGCATGGCCTGAGTACTAGTTCAACTCTTATTAAACTTTTTCAATTGTTTGAAGGCGAGGGCGCATAGCCCGAATCTAGGTTCAACCGTAGTTGAATTTGTTAGCGAAGGCGCATGGCCTGAGAGTCTTGGTTCAACCGTAGTTAAATTTGTTGGCGAAGGTATCGGGTCTGAGTCCCAGTTCAACTATTGTTGAACTTTATCAATTGTTTGAAGGCGAGGGCGCATAGCCCGATTCTTGGTTCAATCGTAGTTGAATTTGTTGGCGAAGGTGCATGGCTTAAGTCTTAGTTCAACTGTTGTTGAACTTTATCAATTATTTGAAGGTGAGGGCATATAGCCCGAGTCTTGGTTCAACCATAGTTAAATTTTTTGGCGAAGGCGCATGGCCTGAGAGTCTTGGTTCAACCGTAGTTGAATTTTTTGGCGAAGGCGCAGGGCCTGAGTCCCAGTTCAACTGTTGTTGAACTTTATCAATTATTTGAAGGCGAGGACGCATAGCCCGAGTCTTGCTTCAACCGTAGTTGAATTTGTTGGCGAAGGGGCATGACCTGAGAGGCTTGGTTCAACCGTAGTTAAATTTGTTGGCGAAGGCGCATGGCTTGAGTCCTAGTTCAACTGTTGTTGAACTTTATCAATTATTTGAAGGCGAGGGCACATAGACCGAGTCTTGGTTCAACCGTAGTTGAATTTGTTTGCGAAGGAGCATGGCCTGAGTCTTGGCGTTGGGGGGTTGAGTGGTAAACTTGGTCTTGGTTTAAGACTTTGAGCGGTTTATGTGCGGTTTCTCGATCATGCGGGTTGCTTTGAGGTGGCTCTTGGCTCGAGACCCGCATCGGGAATGTCGGGGGTGCCTCGTAGGGGTCCTCTGAGGAGTGGGGGAAATTTCCTCTTCCCGTTCACACTATCGGAGATCAGAGAGGGAGAGCAGGCTTGCTTGAGCTGGGTCATTATTTTTCTTTCCAGCGTCCCCTTTTCTTTTGACTCTAGGAAGAACTACGCGGTCTTGCTAGACGACATCGAATTGTTTGCTTTAAAAGTTATCATATACTTTGTGAATACAAAACAACATACATAGATTATGGGCCAATTATAGCAAGACTTAATAATTCAAGAACCAAGTAAGAGGAGAATAATTAAAAATATTCCCAATGAGGGTGGAAGATATTGATAATTTTTATTGATGATAATGAGGTGGTTTGCCTCCATGGAGAGGTTAGAGCCTTACAATCATGTTACCTTTTTTATCTGAGATCCTCCCTCTCTCATCTGTCGTTCTCTCCCCTTTTTCTCTTTCTATGTCGGAGAGTCCTCATGGGGAAAGAGAGATGCTTTTGGTTTCCTCTCTTTGTATTTATAGTTATGAGCTGTATGAGATGATAGTTGGTGGGTTGGACCATGTTGCAGATTTTCTTCTGGATAACGAATGGGCCATAGCCTCATTAATCATGTCGGGCGACTGTTAATTGTCATCAATTAAGAATAGTCATGCCAGTTATTAACTTTAAATTAACAAAGAAAAATAATTAGCGTTGTTGGTCATTACAGGGCCGGATTCTGACCCATACAGGAAGAATCACTGTGCCTTCATTTTAAGTCCATTGCGACATTTTTCGTTGACTTAGTAAGAGAAGAAAGTCCTGTCATCAATTAGGTTAGGAGCGTTTGGACTAAATAACGAATTATGGACGTGCGATGTGATACTTAAATTGATAAAATTCCAGGATTTCTTTCCTAATAGAGGTAGTATAATAAACCCAAGTCCAAGTAAGTATTATGGTTTGATAGGTAGTTAATATTTTGAATCTACTCCCATTAAGATTACATACCCTTGGGCTTGAAGGAAGGAATACATGTTAACTTGCTAACCTTGTTCAATGCTTTACTTTAACTTGTAGGAGTAAGTAATGATTTCTAATTTAACTTTTTGCTGACGAAAAGGACATAACAAGTACTCGGACAATTTTATTTTGTGCCATGTCACCAACTGTGCGAGGTAATCTTTTTTCCACACAATTTTATGAATTCAGTTTTCTATTAACCCAGAAATATAAGATTGAATTCTACAAATTTGTGAGACAAAAATGAGCCTCATACAACTAATATAAATTGTATGAGACACAAAATAAATCTTCCCTGTGTAGATCTCAAAACTTCAGCCTTGAAAATGTCATAAAAATGAATGAAAATTAAGGGACGGTACCATCGCATTTATATACTAGCATTATTTTCTTTTATATTTTCTACTGATAATTTCCTCAAATTAAAAACCCAAAAAGAAAACTTAAAAAAAAAAAAAATCTCAGAGAGACACAGAATGGAAGCGACAAAATTTGCATTACACCACCAATGAACACTGAAAAATTAACTGTGTAAGATCCAACGTCCTTCTTGTTTATTGCACAGGAGTGGACACGATTACATGCATGAACTCTCAATATTTTCTATAAAAAAAAAATTATGCAAAAGCGGAAGCTTCTCGTCTCAAATCTCTGTAGAATCTTGAAATAAATTCATCAGCTTTCTCATCGACGTGACTGTTACTCTCGCCATCTCTAAGAGGAAACGGCGAGTCAGTGACCCTTAATTGCCTCACCGTAGGAGTTCTCCCAAATCCAGGCAAAGCAGGTGACGCTGTTTCACTCTGAATCATCTCCAACGCCTTCAAAACAGCAGCGTTCACCATTAAAACGTCGTCGTCAGTTGCAGGTGCATGGTGATGACTGTGCTTATTGCGTTTGTTGAGGTTGAAGGGGAGATGAAAAGCAGGGCTGTTACTGCAGCTGAATTCGTAGTAGTCTTTGGAAGATGAGGTGGAGGAAGGACATTGGTGGCCATAGCTATTATTATTATTACTATGGTGGAACATGAGGTTTTGAATGGCGGCTTTGCTAGCAATTTTGCCACGTTTCATTAATAAGTTGAGATCAAACATTAGTTTCCTCTTTGATAAGCCTTTCCTTAGCATGAAAAAAGCTACTCGGACTACTTTCCAGAACTTTTTTGCTGTTACTGGCAAATTTTGATCCATTTTTCTGTCTACTCTCGTTTTTTGACGTGCAGATTTCTTTTTTTGGATTTTGAGTTTTTGGTTGGTTAACTTAAGAAGGAGAGAATTGATTAAAGAAAGCGTTTGAGGAGAGTTAGTTGAGATGTGAGTTTATGTGAAGGCAATATATGAGTGGTCTATATATAGGTACCTTCATATAGAGGAAGAGGATGCACTGAAGTATTCCAAGTATAATGTTTATGTTAAAGTTGACACGTGTGGGAGAATGGACCACGGATACGAGTTGATGCAATATTGTATAGGTTCAATTATTAAAGGAGGATGCAGGATGTGTATTCGTATTGATGTACGTTCGAATTGGTTTATTGATATCGATTTATCAATTTATTGATTTTGATTTCAAAATTTTTCTTATCAATTTATTGATTTCGATTTTGTTCTCTTTGATTATCGGTTTATCGATAAACCGATAAGAATACTAAAAAAATTAATTTTTTTTATTTTTTATTTTATTTTTACCCTTATTCTATAATATTCTTTCTTTTATCCTAACTTTCTAACCCTATTATTTCATCTACCACATTTAAAGAATGATCATATTTAAAGCTCAAGGGAATGAAGTTCAAATTAATGGAAAATATTAGTCGTGATGATATTTTTTTATGCCGTTGGAGTGTTGGTGGCACACATTTGATCTCTTACTTTAGTTTTGTTGCATGCGCTTGTTGATACAATTTTTATGTTATATACCGTGTTCGTCATATTTTAGCTTCTTTTGGTCCATATTAGTTAGGTGTGTTTATAGCGATATAATTTTCGTGGAATCCCGCAAATGTTTTTATTGGTGTAATCGATAACCGAATCGATAAGCCCCAAAATTCGATAAATCGAAATCGCAAAAATCGAAACCTTATTGAAACGATAACAATAAGTGTCACACCTCCTTTTTACGCACACGCGAGGGCATAAGGGAGTTTTTTCCAATTAAAGGACAATCGAGACGGGATTAATTTATTAAATTCAGAGTCGCCACTTGGAAAAATAATGGTGTTCCAAGTCACCGGTTTAATCCCGAACCGAGGAAATTTATGACTCTGTAATACAGTCTGCGAAACTAGAAATCTGGATAAGGAATTCTGTTAACCCGGGAGAAGGTGTTAGGCACTCCCGGATTCCGTGGTTTTAGCACGGTCGCTCAATTGCAATTTTTGTTTCTATCCGATTCTTTTATATATTTTAACTATGTGCTTTTAATGCTCCGCTCTTATTTTTAGAAGAATTGCGACGTTACGAAAACACATTTCGAGCCGCACCGTAACCAGTACGCCTGCGACTCTAATGTATTTCAGTTTCGCCGAGAGTAAGATTTGGGTCACATAAATGCACACCCGTATTCAGGAAAGTAATTTTTATTTCAAATCGTGCCTAAAGAGTCTATTGTCTATTTAACTTTTGGAAAGACCGCGAAATTCGCTACACGGTCCTTCCGAGTCTAGAATTTTTTATAACAATTTATTTGAGGGCCCTGCAACAGTATATTTAATATGACGAGGCTCACCCCATTTTTATTCAAGGTCATACTTAAAGCGTACTATATTTTCTACTTGTTTTGTCTCTAATAACGAAGAAAATCCTACTTATTTACTCATTACCCAATAGTTTGGTATTTTTGAGGCGCAAACTCATAAGAGTTCGGGTTTATTTCCTATTGGGCTTAATTACATCCCATATGACAATTCTTGATCCAAACCAGGAGAGTTTTTTAGTACCATTTGACCGGGCCATTCGCGTAATGTTCTTACTAACGGTCTAAACCAATATACTTCTTATTACAAGAAAACAGGCCTGTGTACACCTACAAAATTTGGGCCTTGCTTTTGGACCTCAAATGAGCCCAATATAAAAGAGGTTGAGCGAACATGACTTAAAGCCCATCCGGATACCGGCCTTTCGTATGATTAGGTAGATACTTATAGATCCTAAGTAGTAATTAATTCGTCCGTTTCTAAACGTAAATCTGCCTAAGTATTAATGACATTCGCTTCTATTTAACGTGAGTCACCATCGCATAAACTACTTCTTATCTTGTCAACATTAATTCAAACAACACATTAATTATCTTATAAAAGGGATTGAGACGGAGTTGTTAGTTTGTGAATTCATTCCTAGGTATGACTCTAATATCAACCTCAATGGCATAGGCAAAAACTAAAATTAACACTATAACTACTAATCATTAAACAACTAAATTTACTGTACGATTAAGCAATAATATAAAGCTTCTACTATTAGCCACTCATTACCCAATTTTCAACATGATAATTTACACCCGAAACAGTATTGTTCATCATCCAGTATTAACAAGCGATGAGTTTAAACTATCTTATCTAATATCAAATGCAAGTTCATTTATGATGAGTCTATCTCTTCAATATTACAAATATCCAATGAAAACAAAGGCATCATATTATAAAAATAGCATCATTTGATTCTGCAAAACAGGTATAGGTGCAATTGTCGAACTTCCTATTGCCAGGGGGTAAAGTATACCTGGAAAATTTGAAAACAGTGAAGCAAAGAGGAGGTCAGCAGTAGCAATGAACAACAGCAACAGCAATGCAAGCAATGTACCAGCAACACAATCCAAGTGCAGCTCAAAACAGTCGATAACCCAGGGCCAATTCGTAGCAGAAACAAACAGTCACACCAAGTAACAACAATACAACCACAGCAACAAAGAACCAACCAGCAAACAACCCAACAGCAGTAGGAGATCAGTAACCCCAACACAGGAACAAAAAGCAACCAAATGACCAACACTCAGCCACTCCCAACTAAAACACACGAAAACAGTACCCAAAGGCCAATCGAAACAGTCTCTTGGCCTATACTTACTAGCTTTCTCTATCTATATGCTTGTGTATGTGCACTCTCAGCCCTTACTGTATGTATTTCAATGTTCTTTTCTCTCCAATTACTCTGGTTCTCTCCAATTCTCACTGTCTATGCCTCTTTTGTTACTCTCAGTGTGTATGTATATATGAATCTCCAGGTACTGTTTTTTGCTCTCCCAGATGCTCTCCAGTGTCTATCTCCAGGTGTTCTCTAATCTACCTCTCTGTATCCCCCTTTTCTCAACATGTATATCTTATACTTATAGTTAAATGAGCTCCCCTCAAGCCAAAAGGATCAGAAACTCTAATCATACAATAATCAACAGACACCCCCTGCCCATGCTCTGCCTGCCAGCCCAGTATATTCCCCCGGGCAGACCCATCCCTCTGCCTAGCCCATGCTCTGCCAGCCCACTACAAGTGCATTATACCATTGTTTAATCAACCAATGCACTGGCAGTCATGATATTAACATTCAGGTGTGCCCTCCCTTAGTGATATTGTGCCCATGTGATTCCTACTTAACTACCAGTGTTTTACACAGTCATCCAAGCCCTCATTAATCTATTACTTTACTTAGTTAATAACAGACCTATCAGCTTAATGCTTTGCAGAAACTACCAGGAGTACAACTCATAGTCCTATTTTAATTCAAACCAATCAAACCAATTCAATTCCTATTTCATAATGAACAATCAGTCAAACAACCAATTTAACTCCTAACATACGAAACTATTCTACCACATTGATTAATTGACGACAAACATACATAATGGATATCAAATGAGTGACCTACAGATTCAATATGCTTCAAGCAGAATCAAGGAGCCAAATCGAATACGAATTAAATGCTTGACGACCTTAATCGAACTGAATATACGATTCATTTTAACACTAAACATAGAAGAAAACGACCAAATAAAGAGGTCCATTGAAGATGGCCAGCATGATTTAAAGGATGAATAGGAGAAGAAAAACATGTTAAGCAAACTAAACTAAACAATTAATCAGACCTTGATTACCAATGACAGCCGCACCAACGGGAGAGGCTCCAAAGCTTTATACTCGACGGACCCGAGCTCGCCTCAGACTTTGCTCGCTTTGAGATCGAACGAACCTTAGTCGAAGTGTTCTTGAATAAAAACACTTCGATTAAGGCCCATTAGACCCCAAATCTTGATTCATTGGACGAATTTTAACATTTGATTTTCTAGGGTTCTTGAGGGTCCAAATTTGGGGCTTTACTGGTTCTGGTTAGATTCGAACCAAACCAAGGGTGGTTTGGGTGTGAGGGTGGTGTGAGGAGTCACCGGTGTGAATTCGGGGTGGTTTGGCGTAAGTTCGAGTTGACTCGAATCTTCAAAGGAAGATTCGAGGAGTTCTGGAGTGATTCGAGGTAAAGGGAGGGTGGATTCGTAATGAGTGAGGCGAAGGGAAGATTTTGGCATTGGTTTGGGTTTGATTGGCCTACCGGAACCGCCGCGAGGCGATTTCCGGTAGGCGGAGGGTGGCGGAGGTACGGCGGCTATTGATCGTCTCTGAAGAGACGAAGATGAGTAAGGGAGGGAATGAACGGGTGTGGGGGTATGGGGGGGTCTTTGGTAGGTTTAGAATTAATGCTTTAATCTCGGCCGTTGGATGATGAGAATCCAACGGCCAGGATTGCACAGTGGAGCGATTAATGAGGTCCATCGGATCAACACTGATCGACGGCCTGGATCTCTTCACTTAAGACGGAACGACGTCGTTTGGGGTGTAACGGGTTGGGACGGACTGGACCAGTGGTTTGGGCCTCTGCATGGAATTGGGTTTTGGCCCAATCTCTTCATTCTTAAAAACTAGACTCCATGATGTGTGTATATATATATATATATATATATATATATATATATATATATATATATATATATATATATATATATATATATATTAATTTTTTACTGCAATTATCCTACATGGTTACATATCACTTGATTTTGATATTAAACACTAAAATGCAAAACGTAATATATATATTTTTGTATTTTACTAATTTAAATAAATAAACACGCACACAAGATAAAATAACACAAAATCACAAAAATCATACCCAACACGAAACTATTTTTATTTTGAATTTTCTGGGAGTACTTCTCAAGTAAGGCAAAAATCACGTGCTCACAGCTGCCCCTCTTTGCGCGTAAACACGCAGAGTTTTCGTGCAAAGATAAATGAGCGGATATAAGCGATTTTTGCCCATTCGAACACTCCGTATGAAGCATTTTGGAAAAGTTTTGCCCGAACCTTGCTTCAAAGGTCTCCTACATATCCCTGGCTAAAAGGGAATCAGGTCAATGTAGTTCGGGAAGTTCTGGTAGCTGGGACTACCATGCCTGTTGCGATCTCGCTGTTACTGCTGTTGCCGCTGTTACTGCTGTTACCACTGCTTAGCTGATTTCCTTGTTATACCGCGCTAAGCAACAAAACAAGAAGCTAGACTAAGCTACAGTACTACAAGTTCTTATCTATCCTTTTTAACTTGGTCTTGCCGCGCTCCTTGCCATCTTGTCTGACTTGGCGTTCCTTCTGATGCTTCGTCTCTTCTTTCGAACTTGGACCCATGCCGAAGATTTCTGTTACATTCTACCGCTTTCCTCTACCGAATTAAAACAGATCGCCACTCCATTCTCCAGGCGGGCTCCCTGACTTCAACTACTTCTTCAAAATTAAATCGCCACTCCATTCTCCAGGCGGGCTCCCTGACTTCAACTACTACTTCAAAATTAAATCGCCACTCCATTCTCCAGGCGGGCTCCCTGACTTCAACTACTACTTCAAAATTAAATCGCCACTCCATTCTCCAGGCGGGCTCCCTGACTTCAACTACTACTTCAAAATTAAATCGCCACTCCATTCTCCAGGCGGGCTCCCTGACTTCAACTACTACTTCAAAATTAAATCGCCACTCCATTCTCCAGGCGGGCTCCCCGACTTCAATTACAACTTCAAAATTAAATCGCCACTCCGTTCTCCAGGCGGGCTCCCTGACTTCAACTACGACTTCAAAATTAAATCGCCACTCCATTCTCCAGGCGGGCTCCCTGACTTCAGCTACAACTCAAAATTAAATCGCCACTCCGTTCTCCAGGCGGGCTCCCTGACTTCAACTACGACTTCAAAATTAAATCGCCACTCCATTCTCCAGGCGGGCTCCCTGACTTCAGCTACAACTCAAAATTAAATCGCCACTCCGTTCTCCAGGCGGGCTCCCTGACTTCAACTACGACTTCAAAATTAAATCGCCACTCCATTCTCCAGGCGGGCTCCCTGACTTCAGCTACAACTCAAAATTAAATCGCCACTCCGTTCTCCAGGCGGGCTCCCTGACTTCAACTACGACTTCAAAATTAAATCGCCACTCCATTCTCCGGGCGGGCTCCCCGACTTCAGCTACAACTCAAAATTAAATCGCCACTCCGTTCTCCGGGCGGGCTCCCGACTTCAACTACGACTTCAAAATTAAATCGCCACTCCATTCTCCAGGCGGGCTCCCGACTTCAACTACTACTTCAAAATTAAATCGCCACTCCATTCTCCAGGCGGGCTCCCCGACTTCAACTACGACTTCAAAATTAAATCGCCACTCCATTCTCCAGGCGGGCTTCCTGACTTCAACTACTACTTCAAAATTAAATCGCCACTCCATTCTCCAGGCGGGCTCCCTGACTTCAACTACAACTTCACTGATTTCCTATCTTGATTACCTTCCTTTGCCTCTTGTACCCTATCCTTGTTCCTGCATTACCTCTCGGACCACCTTCTCCTCTGAATTATCTTGTCTTGGAATCGCTTTCCCCCGGTCGTATTACTTTTCTTCTGGTTACTGGGGATATTTTGGAACTGTTTACTCGCCCGCTGGGGATGATGCTGCTGAGGAAGTATTCTTTGTTTCCTTCACCCCTCATTCTCTTTCCTTCCTCCCATACCTTTTCCGGGACTCGCGCTTTTGCCTCCTCGAGCAAATTATGGAATGTAATACCGCTGGAGGAATCTCGAAGCCATTTGTTTTATTTTCCGATAACTGCTGGAGACGATACCCGGCTCAAAAATCACCCCATCTTGTGTTGCTTTCTACACTTACCCTCTGAGTCTTGCTTTCCAGAAAATTTTCGCAACAGGAGAAAATTTTCTGCCCCAGTGTGATAAACTTCCGGACGGTATGCTTTTCTGCCGTCGGACCCTCTTTTCCTGCTTTAAATCAAAGAAAAATTGTTAGTTTCAAAACGCCGCGAGTGGTCGTGCCACTCTTGTTGAGGCCATTCTCTTTCAGCCGCTTGGCCTCTCTCGAACTTTGAGGACGACGTTGACGCTTGCTTGGGAAGATGCTTTTTCCACGAACGACCTCTCATCTTTCCTTTTATTCCACTCTTTGGTTTGGTCCGACTCTTTTTAGCCGGTGATCTGTTGCGTGAAATCACCTTTCGGACATGCCACATGTGTCCATCATACTCCATAATTCTTGCGAACCCTCCACTCAGCCTGTCATCCCAATCTCACTATCGTAACGACTTCTGTCTCATTGCCTTGTTCCATGCCTATTCGCTTTCAATATACTGCTTTGGGAGACTTGGTAGTAAGCTTTGAAAAATCAATTTTCGAAAATGAAAGAAAAGAAAAGAATACTGACCGCAAATGACAAAAGAAGAGAAAAACCTTTCTGAACTCAAAAATAGGAAAACTTATCTGAATGTATGCCTGATCCAATGTTATGCCGCGCCTTTGAGATTAAACTACCCAGTCTATTCATGTCAATCACTTTCCGATACCGCGTCCTGCTAGAGGTAAACGGGTGTCCCAACCTTGTCTCATGCAGACATCTTGTAACCATCTCGTCCTGCCACCTCACCGTGCCCTTCAAAGGGTTTTCACTAATGAGATTCTCTCATTTCTCTCTATCTCCCGTCGCCTTAAGGTGCCCGTAAAGGTTTTCACCGTAAGACTCTCTCATTTTACTTCTCTCAACTTCCTTCGCCTTAAGGTGCCCGCGAGGGTTTTCACCGTTAAGACTCTCTCATTTATGCTTTCTTTCCTTGCGGCGGGGTATCATCCCTGAGATTCCCTCTAGAGCGTTATCCCCTTTCGGCTTGTGCATCCTGAATTCAATCGAGGGTCGGGATGTCACTCTTGGCTTTCATTCACATGACTTGGCACTTCTCAAATACTGATCGAGAGGTCTTTCTGGTTCTTGATATGGTTTCTGCGCGTGAGGCCGAAGAAAGGGGTTTAGCCTCAACGGTTAGCTTATTACAACTTTCGGAATCCACACTATCTTTCCAACGAAACAATGACTTCTGCCCCAGTTTTGTTGCTTGGGGGATTTTTTGATTTTTATTTTTATTATGACCGAGCCGTGTGGCGCCTACGTATCCTTCTTGAGGAATCAGGTCGAACGTAGTTCACTTTTTCTTGTATTACTTCTTTGTTTCTTTTCTATTCTGTTACACATCTTCCTTGATGATTCCGAAAGAGGGTATATGAAAGAATAATTAAGGCTCAAAGGGGGAAACAAAGGTTAAAGTGTTTGGGTAGTAGAAAAATTGCCTCCGTCATTTCATTCTCCGAAAAATGCCAAATACACACAAACGAAACCAAACGTTGACAAATGCATTAAAGAATTACACATAATATCTCTTAACCGCATCAGAATTGATAGCCATATCGGTGCATCTTCCCTCGACATCAGTCAGACATAGAGCGCCGTTGGATAATACTCTAGTCACCACAAAAGGTCCCTGCCAATTTGGAGCGAACTTGCCTTTCGCTTCGGCCTGATGGGGTAGAACTCTCTTCAGCACATGCTGTCCCACTTCAAATCTCCCGGGACGTACCTTCTTGTTATATGCTCTCGCCATTCTCTTTTGATACAATTGGCCGTGACATACTGCTGTCAATCTCTTTTCATCAATCAAGCTCAATTGCTCTAATCGGGTTTTGACCCACTCGTCGTCATCAATCTCGGCTTCAGCGACGATTCGGAGGGATGGAATCTCAACTTCTGCGGGTATTACTGCTTCAGTCCCGTATACCAACAAGTAAGGAGTTGCACCTACCGAAGTCCGGACGGTAGTGCGATAACCCAACAGCGCAAATGGTAACTTTTCATGCCACTGCCTAGACCCTTCTATCATCCTCCTCAATATCTTCTTTATGTTCTTGTTTGCTGCCTCGACCGCACCGTTTGCTTTTGGGCGATACGGTGTGGAATTTCGGTGTGTAATCTTGAACTGTTGACATACCTCTTTCATCAATCCACTGTTAAGATTTGCACCGTTATCTGTAATGATCATCTTTGGAATTCCAAACCTACAAATGATGTGGGAGTGTACGAAGTCCACTACCGCCTTCTTGGTCACCGATTTGAATGTTTTGGCCTCCACCCACTTGGTAAAATAATCAATCGTTACCAGAATGAACCTGTGACCATTGGAAGCCGCAGGCTCAATAGGTCCAATGACATCCATCCCCCATGCGACAAACGGCCATGGTGCGGACATTGTATGCAATTCAGTCGGCGGAGAATGAATCAAATCTCCGTGTATCTGACACTGATGGCATCTTCGCACGAAACTTATGCAATCCCGCTCCATAGTGAGCCAATAGTATCCTGCTCGAAGGATCTTCTTTGCCAATACGTATCCGCTCATGTGTGGTCCGCAAACTCCCGAGTGTACATCTGTCATCACCGTTGTGGCTTGACCTGCATCTATACATCTCAACAATCCCAAGTCTGGGGTTCTTTTGTATAGCACCCCTCCACTAAGGAGAAATCCGTTCGCCAACCGCCGAATAGCTCGCTTTTGATCTCCAGTTGCTTGCTCTGGGTATACTCCTAACCTGAGGTACTCCTTGACATCATGAAACCATGGCTCACCATCCACCTCTTCCTCTATTACATTACAATAAGCATGTTGATTCCGGACATGGATATGTAACGGATCGACACGAACCTTGTCCGGGTGATGTAGCATTGATGCTAAAGTAGCCAACGCGTCGGCAACCTCATTATGCATCCTCGGGATGTGCCTGAATTCTACCGATCGAAAGCGTTTGGTCAAATCATGCAAGCACTGACGATATGGGATAAGCTTTAAATCTCTGGTTTCCCATTCTCCCTGAATCTGATGTACTAGAAGGTCCGAGTCCCCCAAGACCAAGACGTCCCGTACATCCATGTCCACCGCTAATCGCAACCCCAAGATACATGCCTCGTACTCGGCCATATTATTGGTACAATGAAAACGCAGTTGAGCAGTAACAGGATAATGATGTCCTGTTTCAGAGATAAGCACAGCCCCTACTCCGACTCCTTTTGCGTTTGCCGCTCCATCGAAGAAGAGCTTCCATCCTGGATCCTTGGTTAGTTCCAACCCCTCAATCTGCAATACTTCCTCATCTGGAAAATACGTCCTCAAAGGTTCGTATTCGCCATCAACGGGATTTTCAGCTAAGTGATCGGCCAGGGCTTGAGCTTTCATAGCCGTCCTTGTCACGTATATGATGTCGAACTCCGTAAGTAATATTTGCCATTTTGCTAACCTCCCTGTAGGCATGGGTTTCTGGAAAATATACTTCAACGGATCCAACCGCGAAATGAGGTACGTGGTATAAGAAGACAAGTAGTGTTTCAGCTTTTGGGCTACCCAAGTTAGGGCGCAACATGTCTTTTCCAGATGAGTGTACTTGACCTCGTGGACTGTGAACTTCTTACTGAGGTAGTAAATGGCCCGTTCCTTCCTGCCAGTAAGATCATGCTGCCCCAGCACGCAGCCGAACGAATTCTCCAAGACCGTCAGATAAAGAATCAGGGGTCTACCTGGCTCAGGCGGAACTAGTACGGGTGGATTTGACAGATACCCTTTGATCCGGTCAAACGCTTCCTGACATTCTGCCGTCCATTCTATCGCAGCGTCTTTCTTCAATAGGCGGAATATGGGTTCACAAGTTGCCGTAAGCTGGGCAATAAACCTACCGATGTAATTCAACCTTCCCAACAGACTCATTACCTCTGTTTTATTCTTCGGCGGGGTAACTCCTGAATGGACTTGATTTTGGATGGGTCCAACTCAATGCCCCGTCGGCTGACGATGAATCCTAGCAACTTTCCTGATGGGACTCCGAATGCGCATTTGGCCGGATTGAGCTTGATGTCGTACCTTCGAAGTCTTTGAAAGAACTTCCTGAGGTCAGCAACATGGTCTTCTTGACGCCTAGATTTTATGATCACATCATCCACGTACACCTCAATTTCCTTGTGTATCATGTCATGGAATACCGTAGTCATCGCCCTCATATATGTTGCTCCTGCATTCTTCAAACCAAACGGCATCACTCGGTAGCAATAAGTCCCCCACGGTGTGATAAAAGCCGTCTTTTCTGCGTCCTCTTCATCCATCAAAATCTGATGATATCCCGCATAACAGTCCACAAAGGATCCAATTTCGCGTCCGGCGCAATTATCAATCAGGATATGGATATTGGGAAGTGGGAAATTATCCTTAGGACTTGCCTTGTTGAGATTGCGATAGTCTACGCATACCCTGATCTTTCCGTCTTTCTTTGGCACCGGTACTACGTTAGCCAACCATTCGGGGTATCGGGTGACACGAATGACTTTCGCCTGCAACTGTTTGGTTACCTCCTCCTTAATTTTCACACTCATCTCCGTCTTGAATTTCCGCAGCTTTTGCTTGACGGGAGGATATGCCGGATCAGTGGGTAATCTATGAACCACTAGATCAGTGCTGAGTCCTGGCATGTCGTCGTACGACCATGCGAAGATATCTTTAAACTCCATGAGTGTTTTGATCAATTCTTCTCTCAGATTGGGTTCAATATGGACACTTATCCGGGTTTCTTTGACGTCATCCGCATTCCCTAGATTAACGGCCTCAATATCATTTAAATTCGGTTTGGGTTTTTCCTCGAAGTGACTTAATTCTTCACCGATTTCTTCTACGGCTTCATCATCGCCGTACTCTGACTCACTCTCGTCACTTCTTATTTCATGTGTTATTATTTCCAAACCCGATTGACTTTCTAGACTGGGTTGATTAATCTTTAAGCATGCCATATCATTAAGATCAGTTGCAAGAAGGCTGTTCAGAAAAGTAAAAGAAGAAAAGATAAACAAAATTAGACACGAAGGAACCAAATTTCATTGATGGGAATTGTACAAAGGGAAAACAAACTGCAAACTTAAATAACAAATGAACAAAACAACGGGATTTTACTCCGGGGACAAACCCCCAATACAAAATTTCGAAAGAAAAACAATCCAAGACAAACTACCAAGACTCCTTCCGGACAGGGAGAGGAGTAGCCTTCCAGTTATTCAGTTTTGCCTTTGGTCCCACAAATTGTATCTCGGCATGACTGGATCCTTCACCATCTTCGAGCATACATACATCTGTGAATAGGTTTTCGAACTTCCTGAAGAACTCTTCGTCTGGCCTGACCGTAGGACCGGGAATCTTTGGCGCTGGATGTCCTCTTGCTCCGGACCTGACAAAAGATTGGGAGAGGCGTGGAACAGGCTTTGGGAGCACCCATGTTTTCTGCTTGCTCCTCTTTGCTCGCCGGATGTCCTCCGAGGTTGGCTGGAATCCCAAGCCGAAGGTTCCCAAGTTTTCGACCACTGATACCGGTTGTATAATTCCTTGCAGAGATGCACCTAGCCCTTTATCGGGTACGAAACCATGTCGCAACATTTCATGCGCCACCATGACATCCGCAGTAATTGTTCTGTCGCCGGGAATGCATTCCCCTTCCGGAACTCGGTGGGCGGACACCACATCGCAGACCTGATATACCCACGGCCCAACATCTTCTTCTGTTTCAACAAAGGGAATGATGGTGCTTGATTGTGGATCGTTCTCTCCATGGACGACGATCTCCTGTTGATCCCACTCGAACTTAACGAGCTGGTGTAAGCTGGATGGAACTGCTCTTGCGGCATGAATCCATGGTCGCCCTATTAGGAGGTTATATGACACCACCATGTCCAGCACCTGGAATTCCATGGTGAACTCCACTGGCCCAATTGTCAAGATTAGCACTATGTCACCAACCGATGCTTTGCCTCCTCCGTCAAACCCTCGAACACATACCCTGTTCTCGCGTACCCTGCCGATGTCTACTTTTAATTTGCCCAGTGTAGAGAGAGGACAAATGTTAGCACCGGACCCATTATCGACCAAGACTTTGGTAACCACCGCCTCTTCACACTTCACCGTAAGATATAAAGCCTTGTTATGCTCAGTGCCTTCCTCAGGCAACTCGTCATCGGTGAAGGTGATCCGATTTGCTTCGAAGATCCGATTGGTGATCTTCTCCAAATGGCTCACTGAGATTTTATCCGGTACATGTGCCTCATTCAGGACTTTCATCAATGCTTGCCGATGTTCTTCCGAATGTATCAGCAAGGATAGCAATGATATTTGCGCCGGAGTCTTCTTCAACTGCTCTAAGACGGAGTAGTCGTGCAGCTTCATCTTTTTCAAGAATTCTTCTGCTTCTTCATCAGTGACCGGCTTTTTCAATACCGCCGGAGTGGTCTTCCTCAATTCCGCAGGGGCAAAACATCTCCCCGAGCGGGTCAACCCTTGGGCTTCACAAACTTCCTCTTTCACTTCCTTTCCTTTGTAGGTCGTTGTAATCCGAGCATAATTCCATGGAACAGCTCGGCTATCAGTTATTGGCAACTGTATTGTTGGCTGGATGATGAAAGGATCCATTCGAACGCCTGCTACTGTCAAGATGGGCTTGATTGCTGCCCCTGGTACAACTATCTTTGCTTCCCCCGGCCTCACCGGTACTTCGTTCACACTTCTCTTTCCTGCTTCCGACCTTCTCCTGGTATGTCTTTCTTGCAACTGGGCGACTCATCAAAGCTTGGCCCTTTTCTCGTTCCTGCCCCGCTAGACTTAATCATCATTACAGTCTGAGAGGCTTCCTCCTTTCCTTCCTCCGCCCGTACCAACTCGATCATGTTGGTCTCACGATGAGTTGGAAGCGGGTTTTGGTTGATGTTGGGCTCTGTTGGAGTCTGGACCTCAATCCTGCGAGTGTCAATGAGCTCCTGGATGGCCGTCTTTAGCCTCCAACACTTTTCTGTATCGTGCCCCGGACATCCCGAGCAGTAGGCACAATTCACTGAATGGTCCAGGTTCTTCGGGAGGGGGTTTGGTAGCTTAGCTTCAATCGGATTTAGCAACCCTACTTGCTTCAACCGGTGGAACAGACTGGTGTAAGACTCTCCTAAGGGAGTGAAAGTCTTTGGCCTCGGCGCCCTGTCGCCCCTGAATGCCTGGTTCGGACGGAAACTCGCGCCCGAGGGGTTTCTGTAAGCTCTCGGGGGTGGATGATTGTTCTGGGGGTTCGGTGCACGCCACGGTGCATGAACAGGAGGTGCAGAATAGGATTGTGCATGGTGGACAGTAAAATGAGGATCAGGTGCGGGATAGTAATGTTGTGGGTGGCTATATGGGTTGTGAGAGTAATTTTGGTGGTGAGGTTGGGGTGGGCTATATTGTGGTGCGGGGCCTCTATTTCTGAACCATGCCCCGGACTCGACGGCCGCGACTTCCTCTCTCATCTTCTTCCCCAGTACTCCTCCAGTACCGCTTTGGATAGCCTGAGTGGTGGCTTTCAGTGCCTGAGTAACTCATGATCTTGTTGGCCTTCAAACCCTCCTCGATCATACCCCCATTTTTATCACCTCAGTGAATGATTTGCCTACGGACGTTACCAGATGTCCGAAGTAGGTGGGCTCTAATGTCTGTAAGAAGTAGTCCACCATCTCGCTTTCTCTCATCGGCGGATCTACCCTGGCCGCCTGTTCCCTCCATCGGAAACCAAATTCCCTGAAGCTTTCAGCAGGCTTCTTCTCTAGTTTTAGCAATGATAGGCGGTCGGGGATTATCTCAAGATTGTATTGGAACTGGCCGATAAAAGCTTGAGCCAAATCATCCCACGTAAACCATCTACTGGGATCCTGTCTAGTGTACCACTCCAGCGCAGATCCTCCCAGACTCTGGCCGAAGTAAGCTATCAGAAGCTCGTCCCGTCCTCCGGCCCCTCTCATTTTACTGCAAAACCCTCGCAGGTGGGCCATCGGGTCACCATGCCCCTCGTATAGGTCGAATTTGGGCATTTTAAACCCTGCTGGCAACTGGACGTCCGGAAATGGACACAGATCCTTATAGGCGACGCTGACCTGGTTGCCTAAACCGTGCATGTTCCTGAAGGACTGCTCCAGGCTTTTAACCTTTCTGACAACTTCCTCGTGTTCCGAACTTTGGAAGTGTTTTTCCGGTTCCGCCGGATTATCCCAGTGAGGTGTATGTGATTGTGGTTCAGGAGCCCTGAAAGTAGGCTCTGGAGGATAGTAAGAGTTGTCATGGATCTGAACATATGGCTCGCTGGCCGGCCTTTGCGGAGGAGCAGGTGGAGGTGCTACAAAAACGGGGGTGACCGGAGGAGGATTTGGTTTGGCTGGTGGAATGTGGGTGGCATATGGATTTTCCCCCTGAAAGTATGGATAGCTCGGGGCGCTTGTTGAAGGATCGACGGGCGGATGTTCCGAAGCTGAGGCGAGAGTAGGGCGGTTCGGTGAAGACTGTTCCCTGGCCCAGGCCAGGTGCATCTCTGTTATCTGTTGCTTTAACCGGTCTACCTCTTCTTTCATGATTTGTAGCTCGGATTTTTCTTCCTCAAGACTCTTGCCAGAACTCGACATGCTTACTGTAACTGGTCCTTTGGATCTAGTGCGGTAGTGATGGCTGGCCAGTATATTCTGTCAAACCAACTGCTAAACTTTCCGGAATACGCAACAAACTTGTTAGTTCACCGAGTTTGACAGATATGTTATAGCACGTTGGATGCAATGCACCTAACCAAATAACCCTTTCTACGTGTACTCTTTAACATGCGTCATTCCGGCCCTTTTTCTTTTTCTTTTTCTTTTTCTTTTCTCTTTTTTTTTCTTTTTCGACTATCTTTGCAAGCCTTATTGTTATTTAGCCTTTGGATTCTTTTTCTTTCTTTTTAGTGGTAGTCGAATCTTATGTGGATTGCCTACGTATCACGACCCCGCGTGAATCAGACCGAGCGTAGTTCTGGTAACAAGATTGTGGCAAAATTCAGTAACTTTTATATCAAATAAAACCGTGTAGTTACAAAACACGTCTTACAACAATCAACAAAACAAAAGAAAATGCTTGACTTGGGAAAGTAAAGATAAAAATGCCAACTAGCTTGACTCAACATTTCAAAATACATTTTCAATCAAAAATCTAATGCCCTAAAACTCCTGGGGGCCTGCGAGGCATCATTCGGCCTTGCCGCAGGCCTCAGTGTGAGGTCCTTGTGCAGTTCCCTCAACTCTTCCATGATCCGATGAACATAACCCATAATTGAAGCGAAAAGGTCGGCGCGGGGCATTCGTTCACAAGCTAGGCACTTCATGGTGACATAGTGCCCGATTTCTCCAATTCTATCCCTGATCATGTCCCTTTCTCCGAGTAGCCGCTCTATTTGCTGGTTTTTCGCCCCCAACCTTCGAGCATTGTTGGTGACTTGGTCTAGGAGCCTATCCACTTGTCCTTGCAGTCGGGCCATCAAATTGTGGCAGCGGTCGAGGTCTGCTCTGGCATCTTGGGCTTGCTTAAAAACCCGCTCTCTGAGGACAACATTTGCTTCCCTTAAACTGGTGACGATATCAGTGTAATCCTCTTCTACCCGTTGTAGGTGAAGTGCATGTTGATGTGCCTCCTTTCTCCAGCCAGCTCGGATCCTCACTATTTGGGCCTTAGACTCTTCCAATTCTCTTTGGACATCGGCAACCTGGCTTTTCAAACCCTTTATCAATTTTTCGTCTGCCCGACTCCTCAACTGTCTATCAGCATCCCTTTTCATTTGCTGGATTTGAGCTCTCAGAAAGTCATTTTCTTGCGCCAACTTCTTTTTATCTCCTTCGTTGGCGGCGGCTTGCACATCCCTTTCAAATTGAAGATCTTGGACCTGTTGCTCTATCTTGCCGATCCTGGTTTTGCAAACCTCTTCCTTAGCCAACCAGTCCCATTGGTCTTGGGACGCTTCAGCAAATTCCCTGAGGTGAGGTCTTTTGGCTGGTCTTTCCCCCGACGTTTCTCCTTTGTACCAAGTAAGATATCTAGGTGCAACCTCTCCTCTAGCTCGGTCGTGCACACAAGTGTTTGCCTCTAGATATTGGCATTTGCTCCAGATCTGGCGGACCCTCGCTTCCGGGAATTGACCGTCGGGACCAATTTCAATAACATGGGTACTCAGGTCTTCTTCTTTGGGTACTATCTGGCACCTCCCGAGCTGTCTCAACACCCGATGGGGCGCGTAAGGTTGAATGCTTTTAAGTCCCATTAAGAGAAAGGGGGACTTAGCTGCTGGCATGTACACGATTCTGTCTATCCGCAACCAACCCAACGTCCATTTTATTTGGCTTGCGTTGAGAGCCTGAAAGTATGCCCTCCATGCCAATGTTCCTTCAGGCAAGACGACCCTATCAATCCTTGTGTAGAATTCGCTTATGCAAGTTTTCTCAACTAGACCATATCTCAAGAATTGAGTGCGACGACACAGGTGCTCGATCATCCACATTTGCAGCAGTAAATTACAGCCTTCGAAAAAATCTCCCCCGGCTTTGCAGATTGTGAGGGCTCGATATATGTCTGACAGTATCATAGGAGCAAGAGTACTCTCACTTTGGTCAAGCAAAGTACTGACGACTCCGGCTAACTTTATATCAATGTTCCCGTCTTTCCTCGGGAATACCACGAGTCCTAAAAAGGCTATCATGAAAGCAACTCGTCTGTGCTCCTCCCATTTCGGGCGATTACCCTTGCTGCACAATTTGTTTTCTGGGTTGTCGAAACCTCCCGCATGACCGTACCTTTGATAGATGAAGTCCAAAGTACAAAACCCTCGTGCTAGATCCGGGTTACGTACCGTCCTGGCCGTCTTTAGTGAGTCTAAAAACCGGTGTACGGCGACAACCCTGGGGGCGATTAGATATTGCTGCCCCAATGATATATCGGTGTTTCCAATGTATCCGGTCATTTCCTCAACAGTTGGGGTGAGCTCGAAGTCCGAGAAGTGAAAGACATTGTGCGCGGAGTCCCAATATGTGACTAAGGCTCTTATGATGTCCCCCCGGGGTTTTATTTCAAGCGGACCCGTGAGACCTTTCAAATACTTTTTAACCTCATCCTGTCCTCCTTGGCCTAGATCATTCCACCATAGCCGTATTTGTACCGGGATTTTAGTCATGAGTGAAAAGGGTTCATTTTGAATCGTGCTCATCCTGCACATTTATTTAAAGAAATCGATCATTTTGGCTGGCAATGTTTTTTCAAAATTTACAGATTTTGGTATATATTTCTGAAAAATGGCAAGTTGGACCCGACGGGGGTTGCCTACGTATCTCACCTCCGGTGAGAATCAAACTCGCATAGTTCGGTCCGTCAAGACAAACTATTTCTTTTATTGACCGACAAAAACACACTTTGTTAAAAAATACATTTTCCTTTATTGACCGACAAAGAAAACACATTTCGTTAAGAAACCCATTGTCGGCAAAGTCAACCTTCCGTTGTCTCTTGTTAACAAACTATCGGTTTTGTTGGTAAGACCCATTTTTGTATTTTCTGAAAATATCTATTTACCCACACTGTTTCCTTTTGTTTTTCGTTTCTCCTCGGTATTTAAAAGCCGGTCAGCATGCAAGTTCGAATAAATGCTTGAAACAAACATGGCATAGCAGGATGGTCTTTCATTTCAGGTTGCTGCCTGTCCTAGACGGACCCAACCCCTGTGTTGAGTCCCCTAAGTCAAATGCAACATGATGCAAATAAGCGTTCCTACTAGGGATCCGGCATGAAGTTACGTTATTCTAAGTTTAAAAACCTGGGTATGTGTTCTAGACTGTGTACCCGAGCGGACAACTCGAGTTGAGGAAGGAGCTCCTTTCCGGGAACCAAAAGGCCAACCGGCTTAGAAACTTTCCGAGCCTCTTCATTATTTCGGGTATGACACTAACAGAATAGGGAGTCTCAACCAGTGAGCACATCCCCGGGGTGAGAAGTGAAGGGTTTGCGGCACAGTTTTATATACAGTTCACGTAATATCAAAGCGGTAAACATATAACAGTTTGTATGTACAGTGCAGCTAGTATCAAAGCGGTAGACATGCAGCACGTTAACTAAACATGTAGTAAAATCAGGTATAGACAAAACAACAATTTAACTGAGCTCGAATTCTTAAACCCTAAACCGAAATTGCATAGAACAAAATCCTGGGTACTGTAGCTGTCACACCTCCTTTTTACGCACACGCGAGGGCATAAGGGAGTTTTTTCCAATTAAAGGACAATCGAGACGGGATTAATTTATTAAATTCAGAGTCGCCACTTGGAAAAATAATGGTGTCCCAAGTCACCGGTTTAATCCCGAACCGAGGAAATTTATGGCTCCGTAATACAGTCTGCGAAACTAGAAACCTGGATAAGGAATTCTGTTAACCCGGGAGAAGGTGTTAGGCATTCCCGGATTCCGTGGTTTTAGCACGGTCGCTCAATTGCAATTTTTGTTTCTATCTGATTCTTTTATATATTTTAACTATGTGCTTTTAATGCTCCGCTCTTATTTTTAGAAGAATTGCGACGTTACGAAAACACATTTCGAGCCGCACCGTAACCAGTACGCCTGCGACTCTAACGTATTTCGGTTTCGCCGAGAGTAAGATTTGGGTCACATAAATGCACACCCGTATTCAGGAAAGTAATTTTTATTTCAAATCGTGCCTAAAGAGTCTATTGTCTATTTAACTTTTGGAAAGACCGCGAAATTCGCTACACGGTCCTTCCGAGTCTAGAATTTTTTATAACAATTTATTTGAGGGCCCTGCAACAGTATATTTAATATGACGAGGCTCACCCCATTTTTATTCAAGGTCATACTTAAAGCGTACTATATTTTCTACTTGTTTTGTCTCTAATAACGAAGAAAATCCTACTTATTTACTCATTACCCAATAGTTTGGTATTTTTGAGGCGCAAACTCATAAGGGCTCGGGTTTATTTCCTATTGGGCTTAATTACATCCCATATGACAATTCTTGATCCAAACCAGGAGAGTTTTTTAGTACCATTTGATCGGGCCATTCGCGTAATGTTCTTACTAACGGTCTAAACCAATATACTTCTTATTACAAGAAAACAGGCCTGTGTACACCTACAAAATTTGGGCCTTGCTTTTGGACCTCAAATGAGCCCAATATAAAAGAGGTTGAGCGAACATGACTTAAAGCCCATCCGGATACCGGCCTTTCGTATGATTAGGTAGATACTTATAGATCCTAAGTAGTAATTAATTCGTCCGTTTCTAAACGTAAATCTGCCTAAGTATTAATGACATTCGCTTCTATTTAACGTGAGTCACCATCGCATAAACTACTTCTTATCTTGTCAACATTAATTCAAACAACACATTAATTATCTTATAAAAGGGATTGAGACGGAGTTGTTAGTTTGTGAATTCATTCCTAGGTATGACTCTAATATCAACCTCAATGGCATAGGCAAAAACTAAAATTAACACTATAACTACTAATCATTAAACAACTAAATTTACTGTACGATTAAGCAATAATATAAAGCTTCTACTATTAGCCACTCATTACCCAATTTTCAACATGATAATTTACACCCGAAACAGTATTGTTCATCATCCAGTATTAACAAGCGATGAGTTTAAACTATCTTATCTAATATCAAATGCAAGTTCATTTATGATGAGTCTATCTCTTCAATATTACAAATATCCAATGAAAACAAAGGCATCATATTATAAAAATAGCATCATATGATTCTGCAAAACAGTATAGGTGCAATTGTCGAACTTCCTATTGCCGGGGGGTAAAGTATACCTGGAAAATTTGAAAACAGTGAAGCAAAGAGATGGTCAGCAGTAGCAATGAACAACAGCAACAGCAATGCAAGCAATGTACCAGCAACACAATCCAAGTGCAGCTCAAAACAGTCGATAAACCCAGGGCCAATTCGTAGCAGAAACAAACAGTCACACCAAGTAACAACAATACAACCACAGCAACAAAGAACCAACCAACAAACAACCCAACAGCAGTAGGAGATCAGTAACCCCAACACAGGAACAAAAAGCAACCAAATGACCAACACTCAGCCACTCCCAACTAAAACACACGAAAACAGTACCCAAAGGCCAATCGAAACAGTCTCTTGGCCTATACTTACTAGCTTTCTCTATCTATATGCTTGTGTATGTGCACTCTCAGCCCTTACTGTATGTATTTCAATGTTCTTTTCTCTCCAATTACTCTGGTTCTCTCCAATTCTCACTGTCTATGCCTCTTTTGTTACTCTTAGTGTGTATGTATATATGAATCTCCAGGTACTGTTTTTTGCTCTCCCAGATGCTCTCCAGTGTCTATCTCCAGGTGTTCTCTAATCTACCTCTCTGTATCCCCCTTTTCTCAACATGTATATCTTATACTTATAGTTAAATGAGCTCCCCTCAAGCCAAAAGGATCAGAAACTCTAACATACAATAATCAACAGACACCCCCTGCCCATGCTCTGCCAGCCAGCCCAGTATATTCCCCTGGGCAAACCCATCCCTCTGCCTAGCCCATGCTCTGCCAGCCCACTACAAGTGCATTATACCATTGTTTAATCAACCAATGCACTGGCAGTCATGATATTAACGTTCAGGTGTGCCTTCCCTTAGTGATATTGTGCCCATGTGATTCCTACTTAACTACCAGTGTTTTACACAGTCATCAGCCCTCATTAATCTATTACTTTACTTAGTTAATAACAGACCTATCAGCTTAATGCTTTGCAGAAACTACCAGGAGTACAACTCATAGTCCTATTTTAATTCAAACCAATCAAACCAATTCAATTCCTATTTCATAATGAACAATCAGTCAAACAACCAATTTAACTCCTAACATACGAAACTATTCTACCACATTGATTAATTGACGACAAACATACACAATGGATATCAAATGAGTGACCTACAGATTCAATATGCTTCAAGCAGAATCAAGGAGCCAAATCGAATACGAATTAAATGCTTGACGACCTTAATCGAACTGAATATACGATTCATTTTAACACTAAACATAGAAGAAAACGACCAAATAAAGAGGTCCATTGAAGATGGCCAGCATGATTTAAAGGATGAATAGGAGAAGAAAAACATGTTAAGCAAACTAAACTAAACAATTAATCAGACCTTGATTACCAATGACAGCCGCACCAACGGGAGAGGCTCCAAAGCTTTATACTCGACGGACCCGAGCTCGCCTCAGACTTTGCTCGCTTTGAGATCGAACGAACCTTAGTCGAAGTGTTCTTGAATAAAAACACTTCGATTAAGGCCCATTAGACCCCAAATCTTGATTCATTGGACGAATTTTAACATTTGATTTTCTAGGGTTCTTGAGGGTCCAAATTTGGGGCTTTACTGGTTCTGGTTAGATTCGAACCAAACCAAGGGTGGTTTGGGTGTGAGGGTGGTGTGAGGAGTCACCGGTGTGAATTCGGGGTGGTTTGGCGTAAGTTCGAGTTGACTCGAATCTTCAAAGGAAGATTCGAGGAGTTCTGGAGTGATTCGAGGTAAAGGGAGGGTGGATTCGTAATGAGTGAGGCGAAGGGAAGATTTTGGCATTGGTTTGGGTTTGATTGGCCTACCGGAACCGCCGCGAGGCGATTTCCGGTAGGCGGAGGGTGGCGGAGGTACGGCGGCTATTGATCGTCTCTGAAGAGACGAAGATGAGTAAGGGAGGGAATGAACGGGTGTGGGGGGTATGGGGGGTCTTTGGTAGGTTTAGAATTAATGCTTTAATCTCGGCCGTTGGATGATGAGAATCCAACGGCCGGGATTGCACAGTGGAGCGATTAATGAGGTCCATCGGATCAACACTGATCGACGGCCTGGATCTCTTCACTTAAGACGGAACGACGTCGTTTGGGGTGTAACGGGTTGGGACGGACTGGACCGGTGGTTTGGGCCTCTGCATGGAATTGGGTTTTGGCCCAATCTCTTCATTCTTAAAAACTAGACTCCATGATGTGTGTATATATATATATATACATATATATATATATATATATATATATATATATATATATATATATATATATATATATATATATATATTAATTTTTTACTGCAATTATCCTACATGGTTACATATCACTTGATTTTGATATTAAACACTAAAATGCAAAACGTAATATATATATTTTTGTATTTTACTAATTTAAATAAATAAACACGCACACACAAGATAAAATAACACAAAATCACAAAAATCATACCCAACACGAAACTATTTTTATTTTGAATTTTCTGGGAGTACTTCTCAAGTAAGGCAAAAATCACGTGCTCACAATAAGCATATGTACAAATCGATAATCGATAAGTAATTATGGATAAGGATCAAAATCGAATCGATAAATGGCACTACAATATTATGCATCTATAGCTACGAATTCTCAGTTACAAATATGAAAGTCATGGCTAATACCTAACAATAGCCACAAAAATTAAACTTTCATAGCTATTTACAATTTCGTAAAAATTATTAGCTACAAAAATATATTTGCAAAGCTAGTTCTTTATTTTTGCTATAGTTGCTAATTACCGTGACAATAATGATCTGAATAGCTACAAATTTATTGCTACAATAAAACTTCGTAGCTAATGGTATATTTTTTGCCACGCATTTGAAGTTATTATAGCAATAACAACCTTATAGCCACAAAGAATTACTTGAAATATGATGTTATAGCTAAATAGATCTTTTTGCTTCAAGGTATAAAATCCATGGCAATAAGTGACTTAATAGCTACAAACTTATTCATACAATTTAATTTTGTTGCTAATAGAAAGTTTTTGCCACGTGTCTGAAGATATTGTAGCAATACTAACTTTTTAGCCACAAAAATTACTTGAAATGAAATATTGTAACTAAATAAATATTTTTGCTTCAATTATAAAATTATAGTAATAACTCGCTAAATAGCTATATTTTTATTTTCAGAATAAAATTCATCGCTAAGTATAAGCTCGCATCACGCATTTGAAGTTATTGTAGTAATATTTAGCCATAATAAATAATTTAAAGCAAATTTTCAATCAAAAAGAAATTATTTTATTCAAGTTATAAAAAATCGTGACAAAAATTGGATTAATAGTTACAAGTATTAATTATGACAACTTGATATAGCCAGAAATTGAGGGTCAATAAGCTTACGTAGCTAAGTTATAACTTTTTTTCATGCACATGAAATTACCATATCAATAATATTATATTATTTTGAATCACTATAAATTCATTATGTCTGCACCAAAAATTTACATTGAGCATAGCTACTTAAAGTGGTACTAAAAGAAAATATTCTTCAGTGTTTGACAGCTGATATTAGGAGCAGACCTAAAGAATATGGGATCACCAATTACTTTCAACTCATCTAAACGTTTTTGAAATTGGGTGGCAGAAGCCATCTGTGTACAACCATTCTTGTACCTAATAAATATGCAGCAACTTCATTTAGTACTTACAACATATACATATATGACCGAACATGGAAAAAGGAAGTAGGCAAACCTCATCAAGTTTCTCAATAAATGATTGACACGCTTGACTTGTCGAAATTTTTGCAAAATCTTCAGATTCAAGCTGGTAAATAAGCACATGAAAAAATAACAAAGAGAGGTGTTCTATATTCATAACAAAAACATATAGTTAAATAAATAGCTTTACCTGATTACAAAAATCATTACAAGAGTTTGTCCAAAAAAGATAAATTTTATGAAAAATGAATTTTAATATATTACACCTAAAATATTAAAAAAAATTGTAACTATATATAAGTCAAGTACAATTATTCTCAAATAACAAAAATTAAGGTACAAAGCATAATATTCAATAATACATCATTCGCGTAGTAACTTATGGCCACACTGCATAATCCATAAAATAGAAAGAACAAAAAATTCTGCTCTATGAAACCGATATTTTTGGTATGTTATTTTTTTCTTTTTCTGTTTGTATAATAAACAACCTGAACAACTTAATTAATGAGAAAGAATTGAATATCTTTTCTGGGCAAGTGGAATCGCAAATTCTTGTTCAGTTCTTGTTTCATTAACACACGCCTTTGTTGTCGTGATAAAACAAAACAAGCACTGTACAATATCGTCACTTCAGCATTTGATTACTTCCCAGAAGCAGATGAGAGTATGTCAATTTCATTATTTTCTCCACACTTTAAAAAGGAGGAAGTTAAGAAGGAAAAATAATCAATTCTCACAGGGCATGCATTTTTTTCAATTAACACAAAAGCTCAACTGATTGAATCAAGAAATAGTCAATTCGAGAAGGCAAAATTATCAAAAACAAACTACAGTAGTTCCGAAGAAGTAATACATAAATTTAGTAAAATAATAAAGAATTAAACATCATCTCTCAAGCAAATGAGTACAAGTTTCAACGTTAACTGAGTATAAACAAATATGCATATAAGACTTCTAAATATTTAGAGTAACAAATCTTCATCATCAGTTTCACGTTCTGATTCGATATCAACAATATCATCAACTAAAGTAAAATCAGTGCTGATAACATCAAGATCATTTCTTCTCCAATACATAAAGTCTTCATCTTCCTCAAATGAACAGGAGAAATCTTGAGCATCTTGTTCAAAAATTTTTTCATTGACAGTACCATCAGTAAAATAAGCAGAATGACCATTCAAGACAACTAACCAATTGGGATGAAGATTATCCTTGACATAAAAAACTTCTGCTTGAGATGCGAGCACAAATGGTTCATTTGTTGCTAACTTCCGGTTAGTATTGACACTAACAAAGTCATATTTATCTATTTTCACTCCTTTTCCAATGTGATCAACATCGCACCAATCACATTTAAATAAAACAATTCGTTTACTTTCGAAGTATTGAAGTTCTACTATTTCGGTTAGAACACCATAGTAATTTGTATTTTGACCATTCGTGACTCATCTTACTAAAACACCACTATTTTGCTTCACCCTATTACCTTCGAGTTGTTTAGTATGAAATCGAAAACCATTTATTTCATACCCCTTGAATCTTTGAATTCCATCAAAAGGACCTCTAGCCAAAGAATACAATCTGGCACTTACATGTGAATTTCCTTCCTTGCGATGTTGCATGATCTGTACAAAAATAAATTATTGAATTATCTAATGATACTAAATAAGTATGAAAAATTGAATAAAAAATACAGTGAAAACTTACTCGATGAAAAAACCAATCATCAAAGTTCATATTACTAATGTCACGACCCTAGTTCACCAATTGTGAACACGTCATGACGGCACGACCGGCCGGGTCATTACAATTAAAATAGCATAAATGAACTTAGGGAAAGCCGTATATGGGGGATTGGGGGCATAAATTCCAAAAACGACCGGCCAGGTCATTACAACTAAATATTGTTTAATATAATAAAGAAAAACATAACAAAAAAGTTATTCACTGACTATATAAGTAACTTTGATTTAATAGAGAGTTCATTATTGAGTATATCGTATTGACAAACAAGATGACAATTGCATTTTATTAAAGCAATACGATCTAATAGGATCAAACAAGCCTAATCAAAATTTAATTTAATTATTTTTTTAAATATTAACCGCGCAGCGCACGGGTACAACTACTAGTATGGAATAAAAATATCGCTATATTAATTATATTCTTATCTAACTTCTTTTTGTTGGTCTGGGAGGGAAACATGAATTTACAATTTGAAAAATAAAATACCATTTTACCAAATGAAAAAATTTCCCTCCAAGTTAATTATTTCCCTCTAATTTTTTGTGCCTAAATCACAGCTTATTTTCCTATTGGAGAGACTCGTGAGCCAAACATAAATTAAAAGAATAAAAACCCTAAAATACTGAAAGTTACTAGAATTGAGCATCAAAGGTGCGCCTCTTCCTAGCATCAAAGGTACGCCTCTTTTCTTCTTTATGAAATCAGCATATTATTGACAAGATAATCACTTTTATGTGATTCTCTTACTACACTAACAATGTTTTTCTTAGTGATCTTAGTTCATATTTTTATATTTTCTGCCGTGAAGTTATTAGAACTATTTTTGATTGATTTGATGCCTTTGAGTATATATATATATAGAGAGAGATAATAAATTGGAGAAAAAGTTATAGAAAAAGAGTAGAATTGAAACCCATGTAATGTTTCTTAAACGCAGATGTCAGTCCACCTTTTTTAGTTTATTTTTAACATTAAAAAATTCTAATTTGATAACTTTGTATCTTGAGTTTCTACTTAATTATAAATAGTTTTACACCTTACTTTTATTACTGGGAATTAGTGAAAATATATTGATGTCTTACACATAATTTTTTGTAATCAGACATGGGTAGAAATGGTCTTCGAAAAAGAAGTAATCGATTAACTGATGATCATGAGATGGAACCTCCGAAAAGTTCCAAAAAAGCATATGTTATAGAAGATTTGCTCATACAACATATAAAAGAAGCTGTTTATTTGGGTAATTGCAATAAAGCTTTTATAAAATATTGAATTCTTTATTAATTACTTTTCAATTAAATAATATTTTATATTTGTTTAATCATCTAGCTAACTTATATTATGATTTTTCTAGAAACACGAATATGACTAGAGAATTGGAATTTAGTGGAATGTCGTGACGATTGAGATGCTAAGAATATGCTTCTTAGTTACGAGAAGCATAAGGATAAATCAATTGATATTTATACAATCCGAAAAACTGATATTTTCATGAGTTCTTTTCCCAAAGAAAATAGTTCTAATGAGAACTTGTCTGAACAAGTGAGTGAAACAGTTGTGGAAGAACATGAATTAGCAAATTCAACAGGTATTCTTTTTCATTTATTGATCTTTGTCAATTCTTTTGATATTTTTACTTGAATTATATTTATGTAATTTATAAATGTAGGTCATATTTTGAAAAGAAAAACCAGAGGGCCTACACGATGCGTGAATATAATCAATTTACAGGAAGGACAAAAATTGATCGTTCAATTTGATGAAGATCACCAAGCTATTGGTGAGAATGCCACCAATTTCACTTGGTTTTTGGGTCAAACAGTGAGAAGCCGAACTTGTTGCCCATTAAAAGTAAATGGTTGGAAAGAAATAGAGGAAGATAAGATCGACCACATGTGGAATATTATCTTGGTAAGAAAATTAGTAAACTAATAAAGTTTATAGTTTTCTTTAATTTTGATGGATACAATCTGAGATACTAAGCAAGTTTGGTTTTAAATCACTACTTCTAACTTTTATAATGGTATATTTTATTTTTAATAGGAAAAGTTTAATTTTGATGTCTCCGAGGGAAGAAAAGGTTCAATACTTGGTCATATGAGTGACCTCTATAGAGACTATAGGCACAAGTTGAAATAAAAGTATTTTGATTCAAAAGCAACTTATGCACTTCGTTTACGGAATAAGCCTAAACTTCTCACTATAGATGAATGGAAATATTTGGTCAACTTTTGGAGTGGTGATGACTTTTCAGGTATTTGAATTAATCTATTTGTTCTTTATAAATTATTATATGTTGTAGAAACTAATATTATCAATTTTTTAAACTTTTGTTCAGAAGAAAAGCATGCAAAACAAGGCAAATAGATCGAAATGTTCCTTGCCTCGATATAGTGGGACCAAAAGTTATGCAAGACTTAGATACGAAATGGTATATATGAACAACACGATAATTTTTTAGAACAAAGTTAGAAGGATTATATTCACATATCTTATTCAATTACTGAATATGATTATTATTTTTACAGGAGAAAAAAACTGAAAAAACTCCATCTCGTGTTGAAGTTTTTCTGGAATCTCGCAAGAGAAAAAAAGGAAAACAAGTTGATGATTTCCAACAAGATATCATTGTAAGTCAATATGTTCTATTTTATATCTATATCCTTTTAGAATATACATTTGCATTGATGTTTTATTTATTTGCATTATTAATTGTAGGTTCAATTTGACAAATTAAAAGAACAACAAAAGGAAGGAGAAATTTCTTTAAATGATGATGATAAAAGTACTTGGGGTAGAAAAAAATGGATATCTTCGAGCATATGGTCTTGGGAAAAATATCAGTGAATATTTTGGTGGTAGACCAACAAAGATACAACTTATAAAGCAAGTAGAAATGGCCAGAAAAGAAGCAAATGAGCCTGTGGAAGAAGTTAAAAGGGAAGCTAAGAAACAAGTCGAAGAAGTTAAAAGGGAAACTGATGAAAAAGTTGAAGAAATTAAGAAAGAAACTGATAATAAATTAATGAAAATTGAAAAATGATGGGAAAAAAGATTCCAAATGATGCTTGCAGCTCAAAATCGAGAGTCTAATGATGCAAATCAGATCGTAAGTAACTTTTTACACTACTTACTAACATATTTTTATATTATCCTTACAAAAAAATATTCTTATTAACAAGTATAATTTATTTTTCTCAGCGAAAGTACTTTGTTGTACTATTTTCTAATATATATTTCTAATTGTTGTTGCAGGTTGTAGAGTAGTGATGAAAGCATCAAGATTGATGGGGACATGAATAATTACTATTTCTTTTGTAAAAGCGTATTGATATGTTTGAGTAAAATAATATTCCACTATTTTGAATGATATTGTTGAACATTTTTTTAATATCGTATTTATTAAATAATTTCAATTGAAGGTATATTTCAAGCCAAAAATAGTTTCTTACTCGCATTATATGAATTATTGTGGCAAATAGTAGCGATGCAAAATTCTCAATTAGTAGCTATGAATATTTAAATCGTAGCAAAACATATATACAATTAAACATAGTTATACATTTTTATTTTCATAGCAAATAAAGATCTTTTGCAACAATTTTGTGTTTGTGGCAAACAAAATATGGAATTTAGCTATGTATTTTTAATTTGTAGCTAAACATATATATCTATGATTGCTACGTATCAGAAACGTGGCTACATATTTTTACTTTTCGTAGCAAACAAAGAAAATATTTGCTATAATAATATATATTTCATGGCTAAAAGTATGAATTTTTAGCTTCAATAAGAAAATATTTGCGGCAAATACTTCAATTCATTGCTATGATTTTTTTATCTGTAGCTACATACGAGCACCATTGCTACGAAACTAAGCTATAGAAATAGCCGCAAAATATAATGTTACGTGGCAAATAAATTTAATGTTTTGCTACAATAGAATACTTTGTAGCTACAAAATAAATATAGCTATACATTTTATTTTTCGTGGCAAAAGAATAAAATTATTGCTATAATTATCTTTTCCGTGGCAAGAATATATTATCATCGCAGCTAGAATACAGAAAATTTCCATGGCAATAAGTATTAGTCCTTAGCCATGGGTCAAATAAAGTTTGTAGCTAAGTTTTAGTTACGCCACTTCTTGCTACGAATGCTACGGAAAAAAAATTCGTGGCTAAAGTGTTTAACTGCGGAAATTTTTATATTTAGCTACAATATATTTTGTAGCTATAAATGCATAATGTTGTAGTGTGGAATGCATACCCCTATAACCCATGAGAGGAGGTGCTGTTTTCAAGGTTTAAGAGAGTACTCTTTTAAGTCATTGTCACTGGTCAAATAAATTTACCATTTTTTCCTCTTCTTTCACATGGATTAATTGCAATTATGAGGCCAATTGGTGTTTGGAACTCACTTTACCTTTTCCAGTGCTAAGTGCTAAACTATCAACTATAGGAAATGCTAATTAACTGAACAAAAGAACATTAAAGAGAAATTGTTTCGAAGCAAAAACATGTTTCAGAAATAATACAGTACATTTACAGACATGTATCAATCCTTAAAGCAAGCGGAAAGCCAACATATAAACTTGTTCCTAAAATCAGTAGTCAAACAGCTGGTTCGGGAAAAAACAATAGTAGTACATATTGGCTTTTATGCGTACGTGGCCTATTTCTTGCCAGGATACGTGCGTTATGGATCTTCCTCATATAGTTCTAAAGCTATACTACAGCAACAACAACAAAAATTACTACCCTAAAATCACATAAAGTGGAGTCTGAGGGAATGTGTACGCAGATTCTTACGCTTACTTCAATATGACAGAGAAGCTGTTTCTGATAGACCCTTGGCTCAGAAAGATGAAAATAAAAAATAATAAAAGACAATTCATTTGTAACTTCAATTGAAACCGTAATAGTAACAGAAGCATAACAACCAAAAGATAAATGACATGAAATATCAGTAACCGGTATCTAAGATCCAAGGCTAAGATCAACAGCAAGGCCACAGCGAGGTGACGGAATGGAGGAAGTCTCCCGCTTGATGTATCATAGGGGAATATTTTTGGCACTGCTCGCATCTCCGGACGTAGTCTGCTGCTTCTTTTTTTATAGTGGGCCAATAGTAGCCGGCACGGAAGAGACATCGGAAAAGGGCGCAGTTTGTGGTGTGGGCTATGCAGTGACCCTCGTGCACTTCTTCTAGTACTTGTCTTGTTTGGTGTGGTCCAAGACATTTGGCGAGGGGACCGCAAAATGCCCTCTTGTAGAGGTTGTAATTATCACGCTTCATTTTTGTCTTGTGGGAGTGTTCCATCCTATAAATAGGACACAATGCGGTTACACCAGTCCCAGGTTAAATTTAGATAGAGTACCTCGACATGGTTATGGCTAAATGAAGGAGGGTGATCACATTTTCCTTGTTGATATTCCTGGTGGCCACAGCTAATTTGGCGAGGCCATCTGCTTCAATGTTTTGTGCCCTAGGGATCTGCTCGAAGCGACATTCATCGAACTCCGACATCAGGTTATGGATCTCCGATTGATACTTATGTAGTCTCTGCTCTTTGATTTGGAAAGTCCCGATTACTTGATTTACGATGAGTTGAGAGTCGCAGTGGAGGATGAGTTGTCAAGCTCCGTATTTGAGAGTTAAATTCACACCTACAATCACATTGTCATACTCGGCCTCGTTGTTAGTCATCTCTAGGCATCGTATGGATTGGCAAATTACTTCCCTGGGGACTTCGAGGACGAGTCCCAGTCCCGATCCTGAGGAATTTGAAGCACCATCGACGTAGAGGGTCCAGAGGGCGGTACAAGTGGAGGCATGAAACGCTCCTTGTTCCACCTCCGGCAATATTTCTGCGCTGAAATTGGTGACGAAATCAGCAAGCACATACGATTTAATGGCAGTTCTTGGGTGACAAGTTATGTCGTGCTCACTAAGCTTTATAGCCCATTCGGCGAGTGTGCTTGAGAGCCCGATTTTATGTAGTATGCGCCTTAGGGGAAAGGTCGTTATTAATTTTATTGGGTGATATTGAAAATACGGTCTAAGCTTGCGTGAAGCTATGACTAGTGCCAGAGCGAGTTTTTCAAGGTGAAGGTACCTCGTCTCGGCATCTATTAAGGTTTTGCTGATGTAATAAATAGGGTATTGTGTACCTTTATTTATGCGGACCAGGACTGCGCTGACAGCTACCTCAGATACGGCTAAATATACGAGCAAACATTCACCTGGATCAACTTTGACGAGTAGCGGTGGTGATGACATGTATGCTTTTAATTTCCTCTGGGCGTTGATGTATTCCTCGTTCTATTGCATCCCATGATCATTCCTTAGTACATTGAAGAATTTGTGACATCTATCCGAGGGAATGAACCTTGGCAAGGCTGTTATTCTCCCCGTTAGCTTCTCCACCTATTTCTTACTGGTCAGTGCTTCAGGTATTAAGTCAATGGATTTGATTTGATATGGTTTGAATTCGATTCCTTATTGTGATACGAGAATCTTAGGAATTTTCTTGAGGCCACGCCAAAAGCGCATTTTTCTGGATTCAGCTTCATCCCGTACTTCCTCAATATCTTGAAGGCTTCTTTCAAATGATTAATGTGGTCCTCTTTCTTTGCTGACTTTACCAGCATATCATCAGTGTAGACCTCCGTTGTCTTATTGAGTTGTTCCTTGAATATTTTGGTGACCAACTGCTAGTAAGTGGCCCTTGCGTTCTTGAGTTCAAACGTCATTACCTTATAGCAATAAGTCCCTTGATGAGTGATGAAGGTGGTCTTTTCATGGTCCTCTTCGGCCATCAGGATTTGGTTGTAACCGGAGTAGGTGTCCAAAAATGCTGGGCAGTTCATGCCTGCTATTACATTGATTAGTTGGCCGATATGGGGTAATGGGGAGAAGTCTTTCGCGCATGCCTTGTTCAGGTCGATGAAGTCCACGTACATTCTCCATTTCCCGATCTTCTTTTTGACCATGACCACATTGGCAACCCATTGGGGGTATTTAGATTCTGTGATGGAACTATTGGCTTGCAACTTGTCCACTTCTTCACTGACTGCTTCATGACCGCTTTATTGTTCGTGGCATTGAATTTTCTCCTCCTTTGTCGTACAGGAGGATAGAGTGGGTCGACATTCAACCTATGAGTGGCGATGTCTTTTGGGATCCCTAAAATATCTGAGTGGGAAAAGGCAAATAACTCGGCATTATTAGTTCAAAATTCAGGGTACTTACCTGGTTGAGAGAGGTTGTGCCCTGTGTAAGCCTTTTTTGTGTTATCAGCGTCATCCAGCTGGACCATGTCGAGATTTTCAATAGTTTCTTAGCAGGCTTCTATGATATTTGGGTCTCTGATAACCTCTGCCGGCAGGTCTGTTTTAGTATCCGACATGGCTAATTGTTGTGCCTCCGCGCTTGCTCCTTTCAGGTGTTTGGTATACGTGAAATCTTGGGCGATCCAGTAGCAATCCTGGATGGTGCGCGGCTCGCCTTGAATGATGAATATTCCCCATAGGGTGGGAAATTTGATCAGTTGATAGAAGCTTGAGGGGAGGCCTCGCATGTCATGTATCTATGGGCATCCTATGATGGCGTTATAGGTTGTTTCCTGGTCCATGACGTGGAATGTGGTCTCCACCGTGGCTCCCCCTACTAGGACTATATCTATGAAGGCGGGAATACTTACATAGATATATATATATATATATATATATATATATATATATATATATATATATATATATATATATATATATATATATATATATAGTGTAATTGTCTTACAAATATGAGCTATATTCGATATAGTATTACCTAAAATACTTATACATAGTGCATAGTATAGCGTAAGTATATAACACACACACATATATATTTATAAGCTATATTCGACACAGTATTACCTAATACACTTATACTTAGTGCATAGTATATAGCATAAGTACATATATTATATATATATATATAATTACGCTATATTATGCACTAAGTATAAGTGTATTAGGTAATACCGTATCGAATATAGCTCATATATATAATATATGTAATTACGCTATATTATGCACTAAGTCTAAGCGTATTAGGTAATATCGTATTGAATATAGCTCTATATATATATATATATATATATATATATATATATATATATATATATATATATATATATATATATATATATATATATATATATATATAATTACGCTATATTATGCACTAAGTATAAGTGTATTAGGTAATACCGTATCGAATATAGATTATGTATATAATATATGTACCGCGTCAAAAATTACGAGTTCAGTTAAACCCGTTAGTTGTTCACTACATCCGCCTCATGATGCATTTTAAGAAAAATGTGAGGATCTAAATTAAAGAGAACAATATCATTAGTGGAGTAACAATTACACAATATGTCCATGGACTGCAAAGTACTTTTCGTATTGAGAATTAGGTTTGCAGTAACAATTATTATAAGAGTTCTTTAAATCTAAAAGAGGAAAAGTAACTCCAATTATTTAGAGAAGTGCCCGATTATTAAACTCTTACATTCAACAAATCAAATCTCTCTTCCCTTTTTTCCCCTGCAATTTGCTATGGAAAGACATACTAATACTAGACTATAGTCTAAAGGAATCTATTTGATTCACTTTTTATTTATTTATTTGAATCAAATAGATTCACTTGGCTCCCAAAAGCCCGTGAAGTTTTGAATATTTGAATATGAAGAAACAATGCAATTAAAACCCACTCGAGCGTGACCATGTACCATGAGATTTTGAAATTTTGGAATCTGAAAGAAAAAAAGAAGTCCAGATTTTTTCATCTTTTTTTTTTTTTTTTGTACTTGTTTGAAATTAAAATTATTCTTTAATTTTCAGCTAAGATAATTGAATTTCACAATTTCTTCGTCTAGGAGAGATACACAAAAATTATGCAAAGCTTGATCCAATAAAACGAAGATGAAATAGTGTCATTTAAGACTTAAAAAGGGATCGGACTTCACTTATCCAACACTAGATCCTTAATCTTAGAATTAATGTGAATATGTCAATTAATCAAAAAGCTTGAGGCCTTTCAATTTGAACTCATCTGAATATAACATCTGTCCTTCATCCTCATCTATTATTGTTGAACCACAGAATGGATTAGGGGACACATAATAATATCCACCACTCGTATGAATATGCATTTTTTTTAAATTATTAATAAAAGTTGTCTGTTGCACCTTTTAGCTTTTTATCTGTTTTGTTTAATTAAGTTACATTATAAACACCTTTTGTGATTGAATGTCACTTTTGGAGAAGCTGTACCCTCTAGCCTCCCAAGTGTAAAAGCTGACATACAGTGAACCAAGCATTTTTTAAAATGCGTAATACATAATTGGATGAAATGAAACAGGCATGGCGATTATAAAAGGCAGCTTGGTGTACAAAATATTCTGTATTTATGTGGTGCCCGGAGAAAGACAGTACCCCTAAGGGTATGACATAGACAATCAACTCTAATGATAACATTAATAGCTGCTTTCACGACTCGAAACTATAATCTATAGGTTAGACAAATAATTTTATTATTGTTCTAAAGATCTCTTTAATTATTACACTCTTAAAAGACTCTTTACGCATATAATACTGGGAGAGGGGGGAAAAGAGAAAGAAACATAAGGAAAATAACAATCCATGTATTGTTTTACCTAAACTTTTGGCTTTTACTTGGTCACCGTGCTTTACTTGTATGAGAGGAGAAAATTAATTCACCTCAAAATTTGACTTACAAAATTAATTAATAACTCGCACGAAGAAAAAACGAGACAACATCTTTAATAAATTACAATTAACATAACTTGCCCGCAATACTAAGCTTAAATCCTGTCCTAGAGCTGTCAAAAGATCTTGTCTTCGAGAAACCACAATTTTTCTAACTCAATTCTCTCTTTATCCGCTATATCAATGTTTCATTAATATTAATTGAACATTCAATTAGATGTTGTCAAATTATTTCAAGCTAAGTTCATTAATATTGAGGCCCAATTGTATCTAATAAGAGGACTAGAGGTCATCACAAATATATTTGATTTACGAGTTCGGAACTAAATCCCTAAAAGTTTAGCTATAATTGTTTACTATCACTAAGAATATACGTTCACACAAACTCTAAGTTATAAAGATTGAAATTCTTGCTTTGAACTAATAAACTAACACATATTAAAAAGCAGTAAAATTTTCAACTAAAAATGATGAAGTTAGAGACAAGATTAAGAATATCTAGGTTATGATTTTCCTAATTGTCAGAATTCTTCTCGCAACGTTACGTAAGATCTCGTCGATTTATTTCCTACTGATCGTGTGCATTCTACTTACCGCAATTCTCTCTCGAGAAACCATAATAATTTTCTAAAAATGAAATATAAATATACTTGAAATATATACTTTTTGCCATATATCATTCACGTTGGATTCTGATTAGTGTAAAAGTATAGGGAAGAAAATAAAATATTATCTCCATATATGACTTCAAATATTTCTTCACCGCATAAGCTAACTTATGAATTCGAGTTAGGTGAAAAAAAAGCATTTTATTAACTAGGCATGAGAGCCCTATGTACTCATTTATATACTTTGCTTACCCAATATTGAAAACCTCATTTTATATTTTTGTATCCCACGAAGCGATTTTAATATTTCAAAATCAGGTCTAAACCTAAGGTACTGACACGCTTTACTTTAGTAAGCACCACAATTTTCCTCAAATTAGTAAAACAATCAAGTGCATCAATAAAATAGGGTATGTGTTTGGATGTTTATGCCAAAGGAGATTTCCTGGTAGATGGCCAACCAAAAAAGCATAGGATTTGCTTTTCATACCACTACAATAAATTATTGTAAATAAATGTTACTAAACTACCACTACATATTTCCACTTACTAATATAACACTGTTTTGCTTTGGGAAATTAAATTGGGAAGAATCACTGTGCCTTCATTGTATGTCCATTAATTGCAACATTTTTCCTTTGACTTAGTAAGAGAGTCCTGACTTCAATTAGGTTAGGAGTGTTTGGACCAAACAGCTAACTTTGAACGTGCGATGTGATACTTAAATTAATAAAATTCCAGGATTTCTTTCCTAATAGAGGTAGTATAAACTGAAAATTATAAGTATTAGGGTTTGATAGGTAGTTAATATTTTGAATCTACTCCCCTATTAAATTACATACCCTTGGGCTTGAAGGAAGGAATAAATGTTAACTTGCTAACCTTGTTCAATGCTTTACTTTAACTTGTAGGAGTAAGTAACGATTAACTTTTTGCTTTTCTTATTTTCTCGAACAAAGGGACATAACAAGTACTCGACATTCTAATTCCAGAATTTCAGAACTTCAGCCTTGAAAATGTCATAAAAATGAATGAAAATTAAGTGACGGTACCATCACATATATATACTAGCATTATTTTCTTTTATATTTTCTACTGATAATTTCCTCAAATTAAAAAACCAAAAAGAAAACTTTAAAAAACAAAGACCTCAGAGAGAGACAGAATTGAAGCGACAAAATTTCAATTACTCCACCAATTAACACTGAGAAATTAACTGTGTAAGATCCAACGTCTTTCTTGTTTATTGCACAGGAGTGGACACAATTACATGCATGAACTCTCAATATTTTCTATAAATAAAAAAATTAAGCAAAAGCAGAAGCTTCTCGTCTCAAATCTCTGTAGAATCTTGAAATGAATTCATCAGCTTTCTCATCTACGTGACTGTTACTCTCAACATCTCTAAGAGGAAACGGCGAATCAGTTACCCTTAATTGCCTCACCGTAGGAGTTCTACCAAATCCAGGCAAAGCAGGTGACGCCGTTTCACTCTGAATCATCTCCAACGCCTTCAAAACAGCAGCGTTCACCATTAAAACGTCGTCGTCAGTTGCAGGTGCATGGTGATAACTGTGCTTATTGCGTTTGTTGAGGTTGAAGGGGAGATGAAAAGCAGGGCTGTTACTGCAGCTGAATTCGTAGTAGTCTTTGGAAGATGAGGTGGAGGAAGGACATTGGTGGCCATAGCTATTATTATTATTATTACTATGGTGGAACATGAGGTTTTGAATGGCGGCTTTGCTAGCAATTTTGCCACGTTTCATTAATAAGTTGAGATCAAACATTAATTTTCTCTTTGATAAGCCTTTCCTTAGCATGAAAAAAGCTACTCGGACTATTTTCCAGAAGTTTTTTGCTGTTACTGGCAAATTCTGATCCATTTTTCAGTCTAACTCTCGACTTTTTACGTGCGGATTTATTATTTGGATTTTGTGTTTTTGGTTGATGGTTCACTTAAGAAGGAGATAATTGATAAAAGAAAGCGTTTGAGAAGAGTTGGTAGAGGTGTGAGTTTATGTGAAGGCAATATATGAGTGGTCTATATATATAGGTACCTTCATAAAGAGGAAGATGATGCAGTGAAGTATTCCAAGTATAATGTTTATGTTATAGTTGACACGTGTGGGAGAACGGACCACGGATATTACGAGTTGATACAATATTGTATTGGTTCAATTATTAAAGGAGGAGGTGCTGATTTTTAAGCTTTAAGAGAGTACTCTTTTAAGTCATTGTCACTCATCAAATAAATTTGCCATATTTTCCTCTGCTTTCACATGGATTAATTAATTGCATATATGAGGCCAATTGTTATAATTTGGAACTCACTTTACCATTTCCAGTGGTAAGTGCTAAGTGCTAAATTATCAACTATAGGAAATGCTAATTACCTGAACAAAAGAACATTAAAGAGAAATTGTTTCGAAGCAAAAACATGTTTCAGAAATAATACAGTACATTTACAGACGTGTATCAATCCTTAAAACGCAAGCGGAAAGCCAGCATAAACTTGTTCCTAAAATTAGTAGTCAAAGAGCTGGTTCGGAAAAAACAATGATACATGTTGCCTTTTTTGCATACGTGGCCTATTTCTTGCCAGGATACGTGCCTTATGGATCTTCCTCACTAAAGCTATAATTGCTTTGATTATGTACTCCATAAATAAAAGCTATAAGAGCTTTAGAAGGCTGCTGAAGGTAGGGAAGCTAAGGTGCATAGAAAAGGACGCTTTCTGTTGAGTTTACCGTTCATCTTTTTGTCGAGAGTATAAATGTGTTGAGTAGTGGAGTAACTTAAGATACCTAGAGTTTAGCCTAAACTAGTTATAGTTAGCAATTAGTAGTTAGAAATTAGTTATAGCTGTATTAGTATATAATGGTAATTAATACTGTACAAAGCAGTTATATTCAATAATGAAGATGAGTGATCTTCTTCACTTGTTTTCTCGCTTATTTCTTAGCTCATTATTCATCTTCGAATCACAGATACTTTTTTTTTTTTTTTTAAAGATAACTGGAGAATGCATTGACAAGTGAAGATGTACATAGAGGGGGGCATAAACCAAACCTCTCGTAGGAAAGTTGGGATTGACTAAGTCCATCCATTACAATTTGACTAGTCCAACAAGAATTAGGAGGGTTGCTCCTTAAACAGATTAGCTCACAAAACAAAGAAACTAAGAAAGATCACTCAGCCTGGATCAAAAATAAAGGTCCTCTTTCTTACTCTGATTCTGAAATTTGGCATCCCTTTCTCGTCATTCTTCAATAAGGATATAAACTGCCTTGGAAGATTTGTAGCGTCGGTGAAGAACTGACTCTTCCTCTCTACTTCAGCTTTATTAGCTAGGAGGTCTGTTGGGATGTTACCTTCTCTAAGTGTGTGAACATAATGAAAATTTCCAATTAAATTCATTGCTTGAATCGCTGTGATATCATCATTTATATGCCAAGTAGTAGAAATTTCTCCTCTTATCATCTGGATAACAACAAGCGAATCTGACTCAACTGTCAACCTGTTGAAGCCATGATCTAAGCACCATCTAACTCCGGTTTTGATTGCTTGAGCTTCAGTTGAATTGTTTGAGCAAGTACCAAGGTAAACCGTGAAAGCCATGATCAAACGTCCGCGATGATCTCTTAACACCCCTCCACCTCCTGCGTTACCTGGGTTTCCTTTGCTACAACCATCAACATTTAATTTGAATTCCCGAGCATTCGGTTTATTCCATCTCACAGGAAGAATGTGTAGTTGAGGTTTGATTATATCTACCAGTTGCAATATCCTCGGGAAACAAGTCATAAAAGGCAGAGAAGGAAATTCAGTAGAAAGCAACAGTTGCATCAAGTAGGTAATTTGACTAATGATTCTATGAATTGAACTTCGGATACCCTCATATTTGTAGGTACATCTATATTTCCATATTTCCCAACATATAATAGAGGGAGGCATTGCAATATCATGTCATGAACTTTGTTTTGTGGTTTGACGAGCCACCATCTGATGAATTTGGCCCGAATACCACCAACAGAGTTAATAGACAATCCACAAGCATCTTGAAAATATTTCCAAACTTTTAGAGCCACATCACTATCACAAAATAAATGGTTTGTAGTTTCCATATTGCTATTGATGCAGCAATAACATTTTGAGGGCCCATGAACCCCAAACCTGATCAAAGCGTCATCGGTTGCAAGCTTACCATTTAGTAATCTCATAACATGAAAAGATACTTTAAAAGGTAGATTACGGTGCCAGATCTTAGTTGTAGTGAAGGAAGAGCCTCTAGATTTTCTAAAAGTTTTCCATGTTGATTTACTAGAAAATGATCCAGTGGGGTTTGCGAGCCAAATAGGAAAATCTTTCTTTTCAGGAGAAATCTTGATAGATTGAATATGAGAAACCAAATTAGAAGGGAGAGTATCACGGAGTTTATCCAGCTTCCATTGGTTGTGCTCAATAAAATCAGCCACTTTTATCTTCTGGGACTTGTTTTCCTGTTGAACTAAATTAGCAAGGGCTCCTTTATTGGTCCAGTTATCCCACTAAAAGGAGAGGTTACCTTTCCCTACATTCCATAAAATATGTGCTTCACAGTCTTTCTTGATATCCATTAGCCTTCTCCAAAAGTGTGACTGAGTATAACACTTTTTTCTAGCAACTGGATGGTATCTTTTGCAATATTTAGCTTCCAGGAAGAGGGTGAGAAGAGACTTTTGAGTTCTGAAATTCCACCAAGATTTAGCAGCAAAAGAAATGCAAATGTCATGAATTGATCTAAAACCTACCCCTCCCTCAGTCTTAGGATAACATAAATTCTGCCAGGAAAACCAATGATAACTTTTCTTGCTCTCTATTGTACCCGAGAAAAAACTAGCAAGTGATTTTTCAATTTGATTAAGGGTAGTTTTTGGTGGATGCATAATAGATATGATATGTAAAGGAATAGAGTGCAATACAGACCTGATAAGGACTGCTCTACCCCCAAAAGAGAGAATTTTACCTTTCCAACCCTGAGTTCTATTTGCTATTTTGGCCACCATATTTCCAAAGTATCAAATTTTCTTTCTCCCGGGGTAAATAGGGCACCCCAAATAAGTAAAAGGGAACTGGGAATGGGAAAAACCAGTGATATTTTTGATGTCTTCAATTACAGTTGAAGGAGTTTTAGAGGATACCAGGAATGTAGATTTTCTTTTATTCACCATTTGTCCTGAGCATTGTTCATAGTCCTCTAACTTTTTCATCATCATGGCAATAGATAACAAGTCGCCAGAGGAGAAGAGGATGGTATCATCAGCATATGTGAGGTGAGTAATTAAAGGACTGCCTCGATCCATAGAAAAATGAATAAAATTATCATGTACTAGCTGGTCCATCATGTAAGACAGCAATTCTGCCCCAATGACAAAAAGTGAGGGGGATAGTGGGTCTCCTTGCTTAAGGCCCCTAGAGGATTTGAAAAACCCATGTCTCACTCCATTGACATTGATGGAGTACCAATTGTTTGAGATCAATCTTGCAACCATATCAATCCAACATTCAGAGAAGCCTAATTGCCTCATAGTTTGACAGAGGTAGTCCCAAGGAACTCTGTCAAAGGCCTTTGCCATGTCTAGCTTAAAAACTACATTACCATTGACGTTATGTCTATTCAAGTTATGAATAAGTTCTTGAGTAAGCATAACATTATCAGAGATTGACCTACCTTTAAGGAAACCAGTTTGGTTTGGAGAAATAAACCTGATCATAAGAGGGGCTAGCCTACTGTTAAGCAACTTTGAGATAATTTTGGAAGTGAAGTTGCTTAGACTAATAGGCCTGAAATCAGTAAATTGTTGCGGGTTATCAATTTTAGGGATAAGGACAAGGCAAGTATGAGTAAATGATCTAGGGAGAGGTTGCCCAGAGAAGAATTCCAAAACCACCTGATAGAGGTCATCAGAAATTATATTCCAGCAGTGTTGAAAGAATTTTCCAGAAATGCCATCGGGGCCAGGCGAGCTGCTACTATCCATGGAGAATACTACCTGTTTCAGTTCATCCATGGTAGGGAGTGCCTCTAAAACCAAATTGTCTTCTTCATTTATTACTCTGTTAAGCCCCCTAAGCTTTGAAAAATCTCTGCAAGTATTTTCTTGTGTGAACTGCTGCTCAAAAAAGTTAATAGCTTCAAGAGCTATATCATCTTTGTTCTCAATCCAGGTACCATCATGCTTCTTGATTCTTGTAAGTTGTAATTGTTTCCTTCTAGAATTAATTACAGAGTGAAAGAACCTAGTGTTATTGTCACCATCCGTAAACCACTTCAAGCCAGCTTTTTGTCTCCAAAATGACTCTTCATTTTTTATGTGCCTAATCAATTGTGCATTCACATTATTGTATTCCATCCTATTGCTTTCAGTATTGTCATTTAGACATCTTTCCTCTAATACCTCAAGCATATTCTGCAATTCCTTGGTCTTAGCAAAAATATTCCCGATAGAATTCTTCGACCAAAAGGAAAGACTTTTACAGACATTTTTTAGCTTGAGATGAAATCTCCACATAGGGCCTCCTTCTACTTGTATATTCCACGCTTGTTCTACCAGTTGCATAAAACCCTCTTGTTCAGTCCAGAGATCTAAGAATCTAAAATACTTTTTAGGCTCCAATTGTGGATTAGAAGTGGAGACAAGCAAAGGAGCATGATCAGAGCCAGTTCTCACCAAGTGTGTGACAGAGGTATTTGCAAAATTCTGTAACCATTCTGAGTTAACTAGAGCTCTATCCAGTCTTGCCCATATCCTCTTAGTAGGTGCCCAACCATTACACCAGGTAAAAGGACTTCCAGTGTAACCAAGATCCAAAAGGCCACTATCCACAATGCAATTGATGAAGGGCAAGCTTTTAGACATATTGTGAATTTTCCCCCCTTTTTTCTCCTGAGGATCAGTAATAGAATTAAAATCCCCTATCACCATCCATGGAGAGCTAATTCCATTAGAAAAAGATTTGATGTTATCCCATAGAGGCTCCCTGAGATGAGCTTCACATTTAGCATACACTAAAGTCATGTATAAAGTCTCCCCATTATTATCAATTGAACAATTGATAAGTTGAGGAAGGTATTCAATAACAATACAGTTGATGGAGCTATCACCAAAGAACCAAATTTTATTGTTGCAATTAGCATATGCAAAATCAAACCCAAGTCCTCTTCTGAATTTCTCTAGCTTTTTCTTTCCGCAGAAAGGTTCCATGAGAGCAATGAATAAAAGGTTGTGAGTTCTTTTGAGTTGCTTAAGTCTGTCAAAGGCACCTTGTGAAGTTATGCCTCTAATATTCCAAATAAGAGACTTAATCATTAAAAAGATATAGACTGATCATCATTGTCCTGTGAAAATTTCACAGGAGGAATGCCTTTGCCTCTTCTATTACCTCTGCCCTCCCTAAAGGTGCGTCCACCTCTGGTTAATGAGAGTCCACGTCTGGTTACCTCCTCACGCCCCCTGGGTGAGAGGTGGTGTCTGTCAGTAACATCTCCAAAGGCTTGAACAATTTCATCTGGAGGTGGAGATTGATGTGAGAGAGCTTCTAGCAATCTGTTAGCATGATCATCGCTGGTAGCTGATTGAGCATCAAGACTTTCCTCACTTTCAGACTGATCTTCAATGCTTTCCAAGTCATTCTCAGAATCACTAACAACTTGATCATTTTCAGCAATTTCTGAGTCTTCCCCATCAAATTCGGAATCTACATCATTTACTACATCCAGCTCTAATTCATCACTACTCTCTGAGGGAATAGTGTGGTTAATAGGATTGTTAGCTGGTGGAGGGGATACGGAGGTTGGATTGTCAGGAGGATGAGGATCTGGAGGCTCTTGAGAAGTGTGGTTTGTGTGTGCATTTTCTATCTGGTTTCCTAGTAGTGGAGGGCTAATTTGTGCTATCTTTTGGATTTTAGGAACTGAGGTGAATATATTTTGTTGTTTTGGAACAGCAGAGGTAGAGGTGATATTAGATTGGTGTTTTGGCTTAGTAGTACTATCAGTGAGCATCTGAGAACCTGTCTTAATGGAAGACTGCATATTAGGGCTTGCCTGACGTGTTGTGTTTTGAGGTTTATTAGGCTTTGCATTTGGATTAACTTGGTTTGACTCAATTGTTAGTGGAGTTGGTTGTTTTGTGCTATGATGTTGATGAGTATTAGTCTGTTGTTTGCTCTGATTAACTTGCCATTGCACTCTTTTCTTTGGTCCATTCTGCTGCTTCGATGCCTGGTGCAATTGGGCTATATGTTCAACATGATTGTTCTTGTCCGAAACTTGTTTCTGTTTGTCTTGCGTTCCATCATTTGTTAGCTGTATAGTTGGATGATTTGCCCTCTCTGATTGTGAATTTCTCCCTGTGAGAATGAATTCCTGATGAGGTTGTTGTGGTAGCATATTCAAGTTAGTATTCCCGATTGTGTGTTGATGTAATTTCTTGTTTCCTCTTTGAACCCTCCATTGATCATCAATCTCATCAATGTTGGCTGAGGCTTTAACCTCAATTTCTTCATCTCTTTTCTTATTTCTACAGGAGAGTAGATCATGACCTTGCATACAACAATATTGGCAGTATGATGGGGCACCCTCGTATTCGATATCTAACCAATATCCATCCTCCTCATTACTATCTAGCCTCTTAAATCCCAGCCAGATTTGATCCTGTCGAGGCTTTAAGAGGTCAATTTCAACTTTAAGCTTAGCCACGTTACCCCTAGACTTAGAGTAAGTGGCCATATCAGGGGCCATGGCAGTACCAATTGAGCTAACCATTCTGGACAAGGTATCCCACCTAAAAAGATGCCAAGGGAGCTGATGAATTAAAATCCATACAGGGGCAATTGTAGTTTCACATTTAGGGGAAAAATCAGGGGTCCATCTAATAACCTTCATTATATATGGACCAAGAGTGATGAATGGTTTAGAGTATATGTGGTAGAAGTCTGCTTGATTGGTAAAGTCAATATAAACATGATTTGTATCATAGAAGGCTATTTTAACAGAACCTTTGAGAGGGATATGACTGATGAATAACCTCCTTACTTCTTCCATACTAGGTTTACCTCTGGTGAACTTCCCAACGATTGTAAATTTGCAATCTTCAGCTAATGTAACAAAATAATCATGGGCACTGAAGTATACTGCTGGTTTGCCCATATGAGTACCGTGTGTAATTTCCACCGGTTGCTTGGTACTTGAGCTATTGGCAAAAGCAGCTGACACCGTAGCTGAGAAGGATGGCTTAGACACTGGGTGTGGTGGTTTGGTTGGAACTTTGGAATTAGTATTTGAGCTAGAGGGAGGGTTTGCATTCTGATCTGCATTTTGTTGACCATTGGATTGGGAATTTTGAGTACTATTGTTGCTTCGGTTGTGACGACGAGGGGGGTCAAAGTTACTGGAAACCTTCAATTGTGGTGGAAGTGAATTATTCTTTTGGGTATTGGGGAGTTCGTGATTTTGTGTTGAATTAACTTTTGTGCCATCCAGGTGGACTGCATCTTCATGTCTAATTTGAGAGGATGTTGGTTGTGAAGTGGGGGTAATTTTGCCGACCATAATTGATGGAATGGTTTGGGGTGTTGAGTTGGTGGTAGATGGGTTCTGTTGTTGAGGTGTCGTATTTTGATTGGTATTCTGTGGTGGTGGATCAGGTGGGGCTGGTGGAGGAAGGTGAGGGACCTCTAATGGTCCAGTAAGGTTGGCTGAGAGCATAGAGAGAAGTCAGAGAAAAATTTGTTAGAGAGAGAAAGGACCGTAATCACAGATACTTCATGGTATCAAAGCAGATTACTGATTGATTCTAGGGATTTCGCTGTAAATCGAGAGACTCAACTCGCATCTTCTTCATTTCGTTCAATTTTTCTTTCGTTTCTTCGATCTCTGTCAAAATCAGAAACGAGTTTTTCACAATCAAAACCCTAATTTTTATTTGGTTGAGTAATTGCTAGTGATTTTCTGTAATAGACATGACAATTGATGACAATTCAAGCGATAGCACCAATACGACACTAATCGTACTTGTTCTCAATCACAATCATTCACTCTATTTGCATCCATCTGATGGACCAGGTTCGTTGTCAATTGGCATGTTGTTAATTGGAAAGGAAAACTACACGTTATGTAGTAAATAGGTCTCTTAGGAAAGAATAAATTATGTTTAGTTGATGGTACCACCTCAAAAGGTGATTTTGGTTTAGCTCATCAATGGGATCGTTGCAATGCCATTGTTACTTCGTGGATGACGAGAAACGATAATTCACATCTCCTTATTGGTGTTTTATTCTCAGAAAATGCTCAAATAGTTGGGCACGACTTAAGGAACGGTTTGATAAAGTAAATGCTTCGAGGCTTTAGTACTTGCACAAAGACAGATTCACTTCAACACAGGGGATTTCATCTGTTTAAGTTTATTTTTCGAAATTAACAGATCTGTGGGCGGAGTATGGTGCTATTTTGCCACCACCTCTTGTTAAGGACTATGTTGAACAACTAAAATTTCAGAGATTACTGCAATTTTTTATGGGATTAATGATAGCTTTGAGCAAGCCAGAAGCCAGATTCTAATGATGCCTAATGTTCCTTCCATTAACCAAGCATATGCAATGATAGTCCAAGATGAAAGTAGAAGAACAATTTCAAACAACCAATTCAACACTCATATAGGACAAGTAGAGCCTACTGCTATGTTTTCTTCATAATTAGGGAGTATGCAAAGGAGAAATTTTGGTATAGAATGTGAATTTTGCCACCAGAAGGGACATACAAAAGCAAGCTCATGTTATAGGTTGATGAAGTGTAAGGTTTATAACTAATTTGGGCATTTGAAGGAGAATTTTTATAAAGTGATAGGCTATCCCTCTAACTTTAGACCTAAGAGAAGAGCTAATGCAGCAACTCAATTAGAGAATAATGTAGCACACGAGGCAAACAATGGAGTTGCAACACACATGTTTACAAATGAGCAGTATCCTTCTTTCAAGTTCAATCTTTTGTCTGTCTCCAAGGTGACAAAAGATCTGAACTGTTTCGCTTCCTTCTTTCCTACATTCTGTGTATTTTTGGACCTTTGTTCTGAGAGGATGAAGGAGATTGGTAGGGAAAAATATGGGCTATACACTATGATATCAATGGAGTCACACAAAAGGACGCAGTGTCACAGAGCTTTTATAGTGATGAAGCTAAGAGATCCACATATATGGCATAAGAGAATGGGGCATGTACCCCTTCCAGTTATTAGAAAATTACAATATTTCAGAAATAGTTTAGATTTCAATAATGTTCAGAGATGTGAAATTTGCCATTTGGCAAGGCAAACTAAAATGTCTTTTCTAGTAAATGCAACTAGAAGCGTTGGAGTTTTTCAACGATTTCATATGGATGTTTGGGACCTTACAAGGTTGCTACATATAATGGAATGAAATTTTTCCTTACATTGGTGGATCATAACACTAGATGGACTTGGACCTTTCTGATAAGATTGAAATATGATGTAATTTTTATCCTTAAGAATTTTCTTGATATGGTTAAAACTCAATTTGGTAAATTTGTTACAATGTTCAGATCAGACAATGGGAGTGAGTGTTTTAATAATCAATGTAAGGAATTATTACCGTTACTTCTTCCTCTTCCATGAACGCCACGGCCTCGCCCCATCCATTCCCTCAGTAGCTCTTTTCACCCCTATAATCATTGAAGGATGTTTGAGTTTTAAGAAGTTGCTCCAATGATATGTGTTGTCTCATTTTGATCTTTTCTTCGTGGACATGTAAAGAACCCTCCAATTTCTCCACCATCATAGAGTCTAAATCTTTAGACTCCTCAATAGCATGCATCACAAAATCAAATTTAAGTGTTAAAGTGCGAAGGATCTTTTCAATCACACGAAAATCTTTTATGTCCTCCATGTATCTCTTAATTGATTCACAACAGCCTTCACTTTTGAACAATAATCCGAAATGCATTCGGATGCCTTCACTTTTGAACAATAATCCGAAATGCATTCGGATTCTTTCATTTTTAAAACTTCAAAATCATCCCTTAGAGTTTAAGTTTTACATTTCTCACCTTGTCAACTCCTTGAAGAGAATTTTGTAAAAAATTTCACGCTTCCTTTGAGGTGGTAGTATTTGCCATCTTCTCAAATATGGCATCATCTAGACATTTTGGTGGATAAATATGATGGCTTGTTAATCATTCTTTCTTGTGTTTGTCACGACATCTTTTTCATTTTGAGGCAGTGCCTCCTCATTATCGGGTTTTGCATACCCTCTATCTACGATTTCTCACACATCCAGGAAGCCAAGAATGACTTTCTTATGTAGACACTATTTCTCGTAATTATCTTTTTTGAGAAGGGATTATTGAAAAGACAACGGACTATTATTCGCCATGGCTTAGATACCACGTTGTTAGAAAAAATAATATCTCGCCCAAAAATAATATCCACGGCAAATAATAATAACACGAGAGTAACCAACGATACCAAATATTTTATCGGGATAAAATAATACCCGAGCGGAGCAATATAATACTATTATAATATTACAATTTATAGTGTCAAAAGACTACTACAACTTCATAAGACATAACAATATTTATTTGAAACACCATACTATAATATTACTATCATTCATTATTTATCTCACAAACAATAATCTCCCAATTATTCTCACTGCTTTGCTTTCTACTTTGCTTCTCTCGTTTATTTTTTTGGTATGTTTCAAAAGAGAAATGGAGCATGTTATTTCTAGGAAAACTTGCCTACCATTGGACCAATCAGAATGGTTTATTCTTTTCAATTTGTAGTTCAAATTGCCACCGGTCAAAACACGTTTTTGTGACTTGGTGCAACTTGTAAATTAGAAACATAGACCCACCGCCCATAACCACAATGTCCTCCAATCATTTTGTTTCTTTTCTTTTTTTACTTTATTTATTTAGGTAGGTCCCACAATAAGTTACCTGAATAGTTTATTTATTTTTACACTTTTTAATTATACTATATTTCCATTTTAATGTAATTTTCATCATTTTTATCTCAAGTTATTCAAGAAATATATTGTTTTCCTTGGTCATTCAAAATTTTAAATTTTGTCTTTGGTAATTGAAATTCTTTCATTTAAAAACTTGTCCAATAAAGCGCACAAGAGAATATGTTGAGACATTTGTATTTGCCACTCTCTAAGATAAACAAGTAATCTTATGAGTTCTTGTTCCTATATACAAGAAGACTAGAAATATAGCAGATTATTTAGTATTGTATAATTAAAGTCACAAAATTTTACATATGATTTACAAGACCATCTTTAAGATAGGTCACTAAAATTTAGTAAAGTCACAAAACTATTCAAATGACAATATATGAAATTAATTAATCCCGTTTTCCAATGCTGAACTATCAGATTTGAACATTTACCAACCAGAAATATGTTAAAGAGAAATATTTACACGAAAGTAAAAACATGTTCCCAAATAAAGTAGTAGATACGTGTCCTTTCCTAAAACCAGAGGCCATATAACTGGTTTGAAGAAAAAAATGTACCTCTTGTCTTTTATGCGTGGTCAAGTTCTTTCCACAGTACGTGCATTATTGACTATGTCTTGCACAAAGTTCTTTTAAAATCATGCATGATTGAGGTTAATAGCTTTAGAAGGCTGCTGCATGCAGCAAAGATAAATTTGCACAAAGTGCTCAAATTTTTTTTGATATAAAATTACTACAGTATACAACTATTTTAATACGACAGTCAAAAAACTAACGAGAAAACTCATACAAAAAAAGAAGGAAGAAAGTAACCTTGAATATTAGAAAAAGAAACAGGTTGAAAAAAATAGTCACTAAAAATCAAACTCTCACCCTCAAACACTACTAAGCTTCTAGGATCCCTTCTTCACACACCCACTAGCAATTTTGTTATGTGGGTGCTTTATGATAATTTATATCCATTTTGTTAAATTTTCGATGAAATAATACCTATCTTTAAGGTTAATAAGTGCTTAAGCACCCAAATTTTCTATAGAGGTCCGACATGCTGTAGGTAGGAATGTGCAGAGAAATGGTTACTCGCTTTTCTTTGAAACATATATAATACCCTAGACAAATCTCATATTGAAAATACAAGAAAAATTAAAAATGCATGTCGGATACCAGCCTTTAATTCTAGTGATGCATTTTGATTTTAAATATGTGGATCTTTATTAACGAAAATAATATCACTAGTGGACCGACTATTATTTGATTAGTTCATCTTTTCCAGCAAAGATTTGATCATAGTTAGTGACCCCATCGAAAAGTAAAATGGCCGGCAAAGTACTTTTTGTATTGGGTATTAGGTTTGCAATAACAATTATTATAAGACTTCTTTAAAATTATTTATTTATTTGTAAGGAGAAGTGCCCCGTTATTGTACTACTTATTAGATTCCACAAAATCAAATCTCTCTTTCCTTTTTTTCCCATGCAATTTTGCTAATAAGGAGAGACATACTAATACTAGACTATAGGAATCTATTTGATTCACTTCGCTCCCAAAAGTCACGTGAAATTTTGAATATTAAGTTACTCATCCAGTCCTCTGATCTGAAAGAAAACAAGAAGTGTAGATTTTTTCCTCTTTTTTATTTTTTTGTGCTTGTTTGGAATTAAAATTATTATTCAACAGATAAGATATTTGAATTTCACAAGTTAATTCTTCGTCAAGAAAAGAGATACACAAAAATTGTTAAGCAAATATTGATCCAATAAAATGAAGATGAAATAGTAACATATGTAGTACCCTTTTATAGTTAATTAACGAGTTAAAGGGCACTTATATCACACACTACTTCCTTGTACAATCTCAGAATGTAAATATGTTAATTAATCAAAAAGCTTGAGGCCTTTCAATTTGGGTTCATCTGAATATAACATCTGTCCTTCATATCCACATCTATTATTGTTGAACCACAGAATGGATTAGGCGACACATAATAATAATATCCACTACTCGTACTGAATATGCAGTTTTTATTTTTGATTTTAAATTGTTTGTTGCGCCTTTTCTCTTTTTATCTGTTTTGTTTAATTAACTTACATTATAAATTCCATCCTCTATGATTGAGCAACACTTTTGGAGAGCTGTACCCTCTAGCCCCCCAAGTGTAAAAGCTGACATCCAGTTAACCAAGCATTTTTTGAAGTTGCGCAATACAGTTGGATGAAATGAAACAGGCATGCCAATTATAAAAAGCAGTCCGATACACAAAGTATCTCGTATTCATATAGGATGTATGGGGCCGAATTGAATGTAACTGATAAGGTCCGAGTACATTTCCCCGCACGCCTATGCGGCATCGAGGGCACGACCTTCACTCACATTCTTAACAACGAAGGGCACCAACCCGCGTATGCAGACGCCCCTTCCCCTCTCATCTTTATATTTTAAGGACATTAGTAGCCTTCAACGAATTATGACTTTAGCGAGAAAATCTTTCATCTATATAAAGAGGGGTTTTCCTTATTGTAAAGGACAAGTGTTATTTTTAATAATACAACTTCTGATTATTCTCTCTCTATTATTCTCTCTATTTTTACCCTCTCAATTATAATCATTGATAGTCCATATAACTTCATCATTTCTGCTAAGGTTCATAATAAAAACGATATAGATCTTTCTCCGGGGTTTATTATATTTGATTATGATTTACCTTTTCTTACATTTTTTTATTGTCCATAACTGTCACGACCCTAGTTCACCAATCGTGAATATGTCGTGATGGCACCCAGTCTCCACGACTAGGTAAGCCTAACACGTTGCGGAATATACAAGTTTATGCACATTTAATAAGAATTAGCGGGAAATGAGATAAAAGGAATGTAATCCGTGCCACTTGGCACATACACCCGTCAAATACACTGTATAAAACACTACCAAGACCCGGAATCCCACGGGTAACACAGACTAAAAAAGAGTACATACAACTGTAGCTCTATGTATAAAGAGTATCTAACAACGGAATGAAGGAAGAAAAAAAAAACATCTACTAGCACTAGAATAGAAGGAAGGCCTCCGGATCCGCGGACGTAGCAGATTATACCTCGAGGTCTCCCAAAGCGCTGCTGAATCACCTGGTGTGAGCCTGTCCTGATATACCTGGATCTGCACAACAAAAGTGTGCAGAAGAGTAGCATGAGTACACCACGGCGGTACTCAGTAAGTGCCAAGCCTAACCTCGATGGAGTAGTGACGAGGAAGGTCAGGGCCCTACTGAGAAAAACAATAATATGATGGAAATAACAATAATAAGCAGTTTAAATGATAAAAATCCCGAAATAGCAACAATAAAATGATTACTGCAACCGTCTACAATTGAGCTAACAACAAGTAACCAACTCGATAAAACAAGTCCGAGGACATGTGGGAATTGAACCCACAATCCCATTGACGGTACCCGTGGGTCTCAGGAATCGAACCGCGACCCGTGTCTCGGTAAATCTCGGGATCTCGGGAATCGAACCCGCAGTCCACATCTCAATAAATCTCAGGATCTCCGGGAATCGAACCCGCAGTCCATATCTCAATAACTCAGGATCTCCGGGAATCGAACCCGCAGTCCACAACAATATCACTCCGGGTCTCTGGGAATCGAACCCACAGCCCTGGGATCTCCGGGAATTGAACCCGCAGTCCACCAACACAACAAATAAAGAAAACGCACATGGAAAATATAATATGCTTAACTACAACTACACCGAGGACTAGTGCCAACAATTATCAAGAGGTTCAAGTAGGACAATTAGGCAATTAGACAGATAAATCCTACCTAATCACGCTTCCCTAACGAATACCAGGTAAATGTCACAATTTAATAAATTAAGAAGAGGAATATCACGAATTGAACAATTCAAGTAAAGTGAGTTACAACAACCAGCGCATGTACACGCCCGTCACCTCGCGTACAAGGCATTTAAACTATTACATAATATCCTAGGGGTAAAGATTCCCCCACACGAGGTTAGACAAGCCACTTACCTCGATTCCGATACAAAACCGCTAAGAGACAACCTCTTGCCGCGAATATCCGACTCCGAGTGGCCCGAATCTAGTCAAACCAATTACACAGTATAAATAACATCGCAAGTAACTAACTACAATGATAAAATTACAGCTACGGCACGAAAGTGGGTGAAATGACCAAAATACCCCTGAATCCATCGGCTCGGAATTGAAATATTTTTACGTTTTCAGAACCCTCGTACTCTCACGAGTCTAACCATATAAAAATCTCCCAAATCGGACCACAAATGGCCCTTCAAATCCCAAATTTAAAGTTTTTGCTCCAAGCCCTAATTTCTTACAATTTTGCTATGTTTTCATAAATTTCATGGATGATTCTTCAATAAAATCATGTATTTAGTTCATAGGACTTACCTCTAATCACTTCTTGTCAAAACCCCTTCAATTCTCGTCCAAAAGCTCTCAAGAATGACCAAAAATGGTGGAAAAATGGGTTTGGTTCGCGGATGAAATGTTTTAAAACTTTCTGTCCGGGTATTTTGTTCACTGCGATCGCGGGAAATGCTTCGCGATCGCGGAGAACAAATTCTGGCCCAAAAATTACCCTTCGCGATCGCGGGAAATGCCTCGCGATCGCGGTGAACAACTTCCAGTTCCTCCGGACAGGCTTCAGTAAAATGGTCATAACGTTTTACACACAACTCCAAATGACGAATGGTTTGATGTTCTGGAAACCAGACACATAGGGCTATAACTTTCATTTGTTGATCATTCCCTGAAGCCTTATACATTTCGAGATACAAGCTTCCAAATCCATTTATGTGTTTTAGATATCCTTCTCGGACAGCATAGAGTGTAACATTCATAACTTTTGATACCTATTTCCAAATGTTGATTTCTTTATCTTTCTGAAAACTAGACACGATGAGCTACAACTTTCGTTTTTTAACAACAACAACAACAACAACAACCCAGTATAATCCCACTTAGTGGGGTCTGGGGAGGGTAGTGTGTACGCAGACCTTACCCCTACCCTAAGGTAGAGAGGCTGTTTCCAGATAGACCCCCGGCATCCTTCCCTCCAAGAACTACAACTTTCGTTTTTTAATCACGTCAAAATACCTTTTAGATAAATAGATATGATCTTCCAAAGTAGGGACTGCGCGACAGAAGTTTCTCTTCGCGATCGCGAAGCAATCAACGCGATCGCGGTTCATTAGCTTTTTTCTCAGATTTTGCTCACCGCGATCGCGACCAACACCCCGCGATCGCGTAGAGCACTGCTGTAGCCAAAAACCAGCAGTGAAAAATGGCCTAGAAATGGTCTGAAACCACCCCGAAACTCACCCGAGACCCCCGGGACCTCAACCAAAAACACCAACACTTCCTATAACCTTATTCAAACTTGTTCCAATCATCCAAACACGTCCATAAACACAAAAATTATCAATTTACAACGGATTCGAGCCTAAATTTCTTAAAATTTTCCGAATTTCACATTCGATCTAAAACCCGACCAAACGACGCCCGAATGACCTGAAAATTTGCGGACACATCCAAAATCACATAACGAAGCTACAGAAATTGTCGGAATTCCATTCCGACCCCCGGATCAAAATCTCACCTATCGTTCAGATTCGCCAAAATTTCAAACTTCGGTATTTCAAGCCTAATTGAGCTACGAACCTCCAAAATACTTTCCGAACGTGCTCCCAACCCCAAAATCACCTAACGAAGCTAATGGAACCATCGGATTTCCGTTCCGAGGTCGTCTTAACACTGTTCCGGCTACGGGCCATTTTCTAACTTTAAAGCTCTCATTTAGGGACTAAGTGTCCCAAAATACTCCAAATTTTAGAATCGACTCTCCCGGCAAACCACAATAGCAGAAATGAACTTAGGGGAACAGTTAAATTGGGGATTGGGGCATAATTTCTAAAACGACCGGTCGGGTCGTTACAATAACTCATAAAGTAATCGGTAACTTTTGAGTCAAATAATTTGGTGCCGTCTGTGGGGATTTCGAGAATCAAACCTATAGTATACACCCAAAGATTAGATAACCACACCATCCATATCCCTCAAAAACTCAGAAATTGGCTAAAACAACACCAGGTCCAAAGCTATAATGGGGGTCACCACCAACCTCCTGAGCTCTCTGAACGAGGTTAGTTACGATGCTACCACCAACACCACCCCCGATACCTCCCCAGAGATAGAAGTTTCACCTTTCCCATCTAGGAACCTTGCGACTTTATAGGACAAGGAAGCTTCCACGTCCGCTGCAAAAGAAGCACCCCCGGCGGTTAGAAAATTACTGGAAGAATGGTTGACGAGTACCCTGAGCAGCTTAGTAGAAAACCCACCACAGGGTCACACTAAAGCAGTACCAAAAATGAGTATCGCTACTACAGCGGACGAGCAAGAGGAAGCGCGAACAAACAACTAACCCGTCGAAACACAAACCCACGATGACACGCTAGAGTCCATTCTAAAAAAAATGGAAGAAATGGAGAGTGAAAACAAGGCTCTCCGCGACCAAATGAAAGAGCATCAGAATAGGGCCGACAAGATCCCCGGAGCACCTAAACTACTATCTAAATGTGACGTGGGAAGGTTCGTGGAATAACCATACTTTGAGGAAGCCGCCCCCTATTACATTCCAAAAACTTTCAAGATGCCCCCGTATTTAAGGGTGTATGACGGAACCACCGATCCCGAGGATCACCTCATCCATTATGTTACCGCCGTGAAAGGTAACGACCTATCAAAAGAGCAGGTACCATCTGTGCTGCTGAATAAGTTCGACGAGACGCTGACCGGAGGAACCCTAACATGGTACTCCTAACTACCCGCCAAAGCAATTTCAACCGTCGCAGAAATGGCAGACAAGTTCGTCACCGCACATGCTGACGCAAAGTAGGCGGAGACAAGGGTGAAAGACATCTTCGCCGTCAGGCAAACCACAAGTGAGGGCCTTAGGGACTTCCTCGCTAGATTCAATAGGGTGAGGATGAGCTTGCCAAACGTGTCAGAAGGCATGGCGGTAGCTGCCTTCCAGAACAGACTTAGTAGGGACGGCTCTGGAGCAACTAAGAAGCTACTAAACCGGCTCATGAAATATCCTCCCACAAGTTGGGACGAGATCCACAATGCCTACTGCACCGAGGTACGAGCGGACGAAGACGATCTTAACGGGCCGACCCGACGGTTAACAACTATATACTCAGACACAAGAAAAGATCGACGTCACAAAGGAGGCCGTGAACTTCCCCCTCGCCCCAATAAGGAACGGCATCAGCCATAAATAAGGTCTCCCCATCCGCCTCCTCGACATACAGATGTACTACAACGACATATCGCCCCTCTCAGGAACGAAAGAGGTACGCTCCATTTGCTTTCATGACATAACTTTTGTGTCTCTCCTTCAGAGATAGTGTACGCACTGGAAAAGCTTGGCACCAAGGTGCAGTGGCCTCAGAAAATAAAATCAGACCCTGCCACACGAAATCAAATGTTCTGTGCGAATTTAACCAAGAGTGGGCACACAGGACCGAAGATTGCATAAGCGTGTGATAAGAAGTCGTCAGAATGCTAAACCACGGATACCTAAAGGAGCTGCTTAGTGACAAGGGAAAAGCCAATTTCGCACGCGGGCGAGAATAATCCCGCGGGGCACCAAAGCCACCCTCCCCGACACGAACAGTAAACATGATTGTTGAAGACGGCAGTGACGTTGCTATCAACCATGTCAAATTTTCCAACACGCACAGGATGAAGCGAACCATCTCCCACGAACGGTACGATGACTTCGAAGGGACACCTTCGATAAGTTCGATGCCGACGGTTTGTGTTTTCCACATTATGATGCTGTAGTTATTACTTTACATATTATTGATACGGACGTCAAGGGAGTCGATCGATGACGGGAGTGGTTCCTGCATCATCCATCCAAGAGTCCTTTCAAAGATGGGACTTGATGATAGGATAATACCCAGTTGTATAATACAAACCGGTTTTAACAATGCAGTGGAACGTACATCAGGAGAAGTGATTTTGGCCGTCCTTGCGGGGGAGTCACATTGGAGACGACCTTTCACGTGATGGGCCAAGAAACTACATACAATGTTATCATTGGACACCCATGGATACATGTCATGTGAGCAGTCCCCTCAAGTTTGTACCAGGTGGTCAAGTTCCCTGCCATATGGGTGATATTCAGCATCAAATGGGGGTCACGCACCTCACAAGAGTGTTACAAGATAACATAGGATTGCGGCCACACTCGACAGCTAAGAGGAGCAAGCGCAAAAGCATAACAATTAGCCATGTCGGGGCCCAAAATGGACCCGACAACTGATACCATCAGAGACCCAAACATTGAGGAAGCCTACAAAATAACGATCGAAGACCTCGATCCGGTTCAGTTGGATAGCCACAACCCCGAAAAGAAGGCCTACATCGGCCACGGGCTCACCAACCCAAGTAAGTATCATGAATTTTTGACTAGTCCTATAGACCTATTTGCTTTTTTCCATGCACACATGCCAGGGATCTCACCGGATATCGCTACCCACAAACTCAACGTCGAACCGTTGCATCCGCCGGTGCGACAAATCAAAAGAAAATTCAATGTTGCGATTAACGAGGTAGTCCGTAAAGAAGTGGACAAATTACTCGCCAACGGCTCTATCAGAGAGTCAAAATACATGGAGTGGGTCGCCAATGTAGTAATGTTCAAAAAGAAGAACGGAAAATGGAGAATGTGCGTGGACTTCACCTACCTGAACAAGTCATGCCCCAAAAACTCTTTCTCCCTCCCACACATCGACCAATTGATTGACGCTACTGTCCGACATAAACTGCTAAGTTTTTTGGATGCATATTCTGGTTATAATCAAATCCTAATGGCTAAAGAAGACCAATAAAAAATCACGTTTATCACACATCAGGTGACCTATTGTTACAAAGTGATGCCCTTTGGGCTCAAAAACGCGGGAGCCACTTATCAAAGATTAGTCACCAAGATGTTCAAAGAACAACTCGGTAAAACCATGAAGGTTTACATCGACGACATGTTAGTGAAGTGCACTAGAATGGAAGATCACATCAACCACTTGCAAGAGGCCTTCGAAATACTGAAGAGGTGTGGGATGAAACTGAATCCCGAGAAATGCGCCTTTGGCGTGGCGTTAGGGAAGTTTTTAGGATTTCTCGTATCCCAAAGAGGTATTGAAGTCAACCCTGACCAAATCAAAGCGATCGCTTCAATATCCGAGGTGCTAAAACAGGTCCAGAAATTGACAGGTCGGATAGCTGCTCTCTCCCAATTCATCTATCGATCCTCGGACAGATGCCACAAATTCTTCAACGTCCTGAGAAAAGACAACGGATTTTACTGGAACGAAGAATGTGTCAAAGCCCTACAAAAACTGAAAGCGTACCAGTCATCACCACCACTACTATCAAAGGCGGAACCGGGCGAACCCTTACTGACATACGTTACCGTATCGGAAGTCGGAGTGTTGGTTCGCGAAGTAAAATGTACGCAATTATCTATCTATTACATTATTTTATATTCAAGACCTCATTTTATATTTTTGTATCCCACGAGGCGATTTTAATATTTCAAAATCTGGTCTAAACCTAAGGTATTGACAGCTTCACTTTAGTAAGCACCATAACTTCCCTCAAATTAATAAAACAATCAAGTGCATCAATATGGGGTGTGTTCTTGGATTTTGTGCCAAATGAGGTTTCCAGGAAGATGGCCAACCTAAAAAGCAAAGGATTTGCTTTTTATAGCACTACAATAAATAACTGTAAATAAATAGTACTCCAGTAGTATAATAAGGTTAAAAGAGAAAGGCACACACTAAACAAGGGGTCCAGAACCGAAATAATGTTAAAAAATACATAAAATACCATAATAAACCAAAAAAAAAAAAAAAATACACAATTAAAACTGCGAAATGCACTAACGGCCGTTAAGTGCATTTCGCAGTTTTATACTGCGATTTTTTTTTTTTTTTTTTTTTTTTAATTTCGCATTATTATTTCATGTTATTAAAAAAAAATAGCAAATTTTATCGTTTTCACAATTAACAAATTTTATTTTTGTTGTGTTATTGGTTGCTAATATTTGAGTTTATTTTCATTTGCAAAATCTTGTACTTTTATCATAACTAGTCTTTGTATACGCGCGTTGCGCATGTACTCTATATTTTTTAATTTATTCTAAAAAGACAAAATTATGGTTGATTAACTTGCAAAAGATTTTTTTCTTCTTCTCATCATAATGCAAATTATTCAATTGCTTTAATAAGTACTACATATTTATTGTTTGCAACATATAGAAAATAATAAATTATTTTTTGTAAAAATAGATTAATTTAGTCGTTATAGTATGATTAATCTACAATCCTTCTTTTTATCTAAACACATAATCATGCATATCAGATTCTTCATCTCGTAGTATTTCTTCAATCGTTTGATTATGAAAATATTACTTTAATATTGTATTGGAAGGAGTTAGAATATAAAATTCATGTTGATCAAAATTAGAATTTATTCTTCCAGTTATTTTCTATCAAAAAACTTCAACAACAAGTTATTTTGTATAAATAAGTAATGGATTTAAATTATATATCTTCATAATGTAATGAAAATATAATTTATTCTGTTATAATATTTTATTTAACGCTTATTTTTAGCTATCATATTATTAATTAATGTTATTAAATAGAGTAATTTTATAATTATTTTTTAATTGATCTGATTGTATAAAATCATATTTACATAATGCATAAAATTCCTACAAAGTATAATAATGGTCTTGCAATTTAAGCTTTCAACATCTCCAATCAACAACTAACCAATAATACTCCGAAAAGAGCTTTACTTCATTATTCGTCAAAAAGTCTCTATTGTGTTAGAAGTACGTGGTCCGACCCGAGATATTTTAGCAAAACACAATAGAGATTTTTTCTTAGCAAACATGAAAAGGTTAATTCTACAACTAGTTTTGCATCAAATAAGCGTTATTTTTAATTCACATATTTATTTTAAATGACTAGTATTAATTTAAAGCAACATAAGCGGCATTCATAAGATTATGAACTACAAGTAATTTTGCATCAAAATACTTGAGAAGATAAATAATTTTCCTAGCAATAATTTATTAGATAATTTTTTTTAAAAAAATAACTCAGATTTCGACATATTTTAATTATGATAAAAGTACAAGATTTTGCAAATGAAAATAAACTCAAACATTAGCAACCAATAACACAACAAAAATAAAATTTGTTAATTGTGAAAACGATAAAATTTGCTATTTTTTTTTTAATAACATGAAATAATAATGCGAAATTTAAAAAAAAAAAAAAAAAAAAAAAAAAAAAAAAAAAAAAAAAAAAAAAAAAAAAAAAAAAAAAAAAAAAAACATTTCGCAGTATAAAACTGCGAAATGCACTTAACGGCCGTTAGTGCATTTCGCAGTTTTATACTGCGAAATGGGTAATTGTGTATTTTTTTTTTTGGTTTATTATGGTATTTTATGTATTTTTTAACATTATTTCGGTTCTGGACTCGACTAAACAAGAAGTTTCCACTTATGACATACCACGGTTTTGCTTTAGGAAAATCGAAGAACCACTGTGCCTTCATTGTAAGTCAATTGCTATATTTTTATTTGACTTAGTAAAGGAGTCCTGGTATCAATTAGGTTAGGAGTGTTTGGACCAAATAATGAACTATGGACGTGTGATGTGATAATTAAATCAAATTCCAGGATTTTTCTTTTTTTTTTGTTTTTACATGAAGATTAACTTTAATTACTATTCCCTCCGGTCCAATATAAGTAATTTTTTGGATGTTTTTATATATATTAAGAAAGTTACATTTTAGCATTAATTAACAATAGAATTAACCATTTTAACCTTATTATCTCACATAAATAGTCTTAACACATATTCCAATACTATTTATTCCAAGGACAATATAGGAAAAACATCATTAAGTTACTCTTAAAATCCGAAAAAATTTCTTATTTTGGACCATAAAAAAATGCCAAAAAATTTATTTTGGATAGGATTGAGTAGTAATTTTTCTTTCCCGCTTGAACCGAGAATTATAAACCAAACCCCAAGTAAGTACTATGGTTTGATTACTTATTCCAAGATCCCTTGGGCTTGAACGAAGAATAAACGTTAACTTGCTAAAGTTGTTCAATATGCTTTACTTTAACTTGTAGGAGTAAGTAATGATTTCTAATTCAACTTTTTGCTTTTCTGATTTTAGAGCCACTGCTCCTTTTCATTTTGTCTTTTGAACGAGATCTTCAGAAACAACTTGTCTAGTTCGAGTTAGAAATAACATTTATGTATGCACTATCTTCTCATTAACATCTATGTATGCACTATTTTTTCATTACTCCATTTATATAATTATACTGAGTATATAATTATTATTTGCTTTTCTTATTTTCGAGATGAAAAGGTAACACATACTGCATATTCTAATTAAGAGAGAATTTTTCAGATGAAAAATTTCAGGACTTCAGCCTTGAAAATGTCATAGAATTGATCAAAATTAATAAGGGAAGGTGTAGTCATATTTATATACTACTGGCATTACTATGATGGTTAGCAATTTTCATTTCCAATCAAGAGGTGAGTAAGGTATACGTATACATTAACCTCTCAAATCCTACTAAGTGAAATTATAATGGGTTGTTGTTGTAGCATTATTTTCTTTCATATTTTCTTCTGATATTTTCCTCAAAAGCCCGAAAAGCAAACTTTATTTTAAAAAAAAAAAAACTCCTAGACACATAATGGAAGCGACAAATCTCCATTAGTCCACCAATTAACGCTGAGAAACTGTGTAAGATCCAACGTCCTTCTTGTTTATTGCACAGGAATGGACAGGATTACATGCATGAACTCTCAAGATTAATTTTTTTTTTTTTTAAATTAAGCAAAAGCGGAAGCTTCTCGTCTCAAATCTCTGTAGAATCTTGAAATGAATTCATCAGCTTTCTCATCTACGTGACTGTTACTGTCGTCATCTCTATGCGGAAACGGCGAATCAGTGACCCTTAATTGCCTCACCGTAGGAGTTCTCCCAAATCCAGGCAAAGCAGGTGACGCCGTTTCACTCTGAATCATCTCCAACGCCTTCAAAACAGCAGCATTAACCATTAAAACGTCGTCGTCGGAAGCAGGTGCAAGGTGATGACTGTGCTTATTGCGTTTGTTGAGGTTGAAGGGGAGATGAAAAGCAGGGCTGTTACTGCAGCTGAATTCGTAGTAGTCATTGGAAGATGAGGTGGAGGAAGGACATTGGTGGCCATAGCTATTATTATTATTATTACTATGGTGGAACATGAGGTTTTGAATGGCGGCTTTGCTAGCAATTTTGCCACGTTTCATTAATAAGTTGAGATCAAACATTAATTTTCTCTTTGATAAGCCTTTCCTTAGCATGAAAAAAGCTACTCGGACTATTTTCCAGAACTTTTTTGCTGTTACTGGCAAATTCTGATCCATTTTTCAGTCTAACTCTCGACTTTTTACGTATTATTTGGATTTTGTGTTTTTGGTGATGGTTCACTTAAGAAGGAGAGAGAATTGATGAAAGAGAGCTCTTGAAAAGAGTTGGTAGAGATGTGAGTTTATGTGGAAGCAATATATGAGTGGTCTATATATAGGGGCCTTCGTATAGAGGAAGAATATGCAGTGAAGTATTCTATAATGTTGACACGTTTGGGCACGGAACATGGATATTAGGAGTTGATTCAATACTATTCTATTAGTTCAATTATTAAAGGAGATCCAGCTTTAAGAAAGTCTTTATAAGTCATTGTCACTCGTCAAATAAATTTTCCATTTTTTCCTCTCCTTTCACATGGATTAATTGCAAATTTGAGACTGTATTTGGAACTCACTTTACCTTTTTCCAGTGCTAAACAAGTATCCCCTAAAGGAATACTCCTACTAGTTACCTGAACAAAAACGTTAAAGAGAAAATATTTACGAATTAAGGAAAAACATGTTTAAGGAATAATACAGTACATTTACAAAAATGTATAATCAAATCCTTAAATGCAAGTGGAAAGCCAACATTCGGCGGAAAAAAACAATAGTAGTACATATACGTATTGGGTTTTATGTGTACGTGGCCTATTTCTTGCCAGGATACGTGCATTATAGAATTTGTCTTCCTCATATAGTTCTAAAGCTACACTAATTGCTTTAATTATATACTCCGTAAATAAAAGCTATACTCCAATAGCTTTAGAAGGCTGCTGAAAGTAGGAAAGCTAAGGCGCATAGAAAAGGACGCTTTCTGTTGAGATTACCATTCATCTTTTTCATGCCAACATTTACCCAATGCATGTTACCGCTCAGTCAAAAATAAAGTGGTCCATGACTTACGGTGCAGTTCAAGATTTAATATATATATATATATATATGAACTATATTGTAGTTTTTTTCGCTTTATGTGAATAGGTCATTGCTCACACGAGAAATCACGCAAGACTCTGATATCTTCCCCATTCAAATTGTGTTATGAAGAAGTGTCAAAGTCTAAACTTTGGCAGATACTTGAATTTCACACATTTTCTTAACTAGGAAGAGAAAAACAATATAAGGCTATTACTATCCACGTAAAACGTGTCCATGTACAGATGTACCATGGGATTTTTTAAACTTAATTGGCACAATCTGAAAGAAAACAAGAAGTGTATGTTTTTCCTTTTATATAACATCTGGCCTTCATCCAAATCAATTATTGTTAAACCACAAAATGGATTAGGGAACACATAATGTCCACTACTCATACTAAATGTGTATTTTTTTTATAAGATTGTTTGTTGTTTTTTCTCTTTTTATCTGTACCCTCCACTACCCCCACCCCCCCACCGCCCACAAATACCCACTTTTCCCTTTACGTTCGTTCTTTAATCTCTTTCTTGTTTTTAACCTTGTAATGGAATGAGGAAAACCAGTTCTAAAAGCTGACAACCAGAAAGCCAAAGCAATTTCTGAAAATGCGCAATACAGTTGGCTGAAATGAAACAGGCATGGTAATTATCACATTCCTAAAAGACCTCAATGCGTATAACACTTTTCAGGAAAGAGGAAAAAATAGAAGGAAAATACGCAGGCCCAGCTAGTTGTGGCAAAGAAAGTGTTAAAAACCATAGCGCCCACCGTGGGGCTCGAACCCACGACCACAAGGTTAAGAGCCTTGCGCTCTACCAACTGAGCTAGACGGGCTTATTGAACATAAAATCAATGACAACCTATTTACTAGGGATCCATATTAGTCTTTGAAAGCCTTTTGTTGCTCATGACTGTTGATGACACAAGCATTCATCCTCTTGAGATCCAGGTTTATGCATAAATTTACTAGGACTAGGAGTAAGCAAATTTTTGTGTAACTTATGCCTTGTACCTAAGTGCTTTGCTCATTAGAAAAATTAGTTTGATGTCTTTTCAACAATTGTATTAAAAATTGAGAGACATTCTGTACAATAAGAGGCAAAATCAGGATTTGAACATTTTGAGTTCGAAATTATAATTTTTTAAGTTATTGTCTTTTAAATAATAAGTTGTACATATTTAATAAATATTTTAAGATATCGTTTGAACAAAAGTTATTGGATTCAGTCGAAATCGCATCCCGCACTCTATCTCCGCCGCTGTGTACAATTAAGCCTTATAAACGTAGACACTTCCACTTGGGAAGGAAAATGAGAATAGAAAAGAAGTGTGCATGCACATACAAGGGCGGATTTAGGAGGGACAGAAGGGGTTCACCCGAACCCTCCTCATCGAAAAATTATACTATATATGTTAGGGAAAATTTATTTTTATCTATATATATTAACTTTTGAACCACCTTAACACAATCCAAAAGTATAAGTTAGTGATTAAGGGGCTCAAAACCTTCATAAGATTATAAGTTCAATTCTCGCTGGCTATAAATTTCTTTTTGAACATACACAACATCAATATTTGGTTTATGAGTATTTCCGCGAGCAATTATAGGTATAAGCATTGTGGTGTGCAAAGTTTTTGCACGAAAATTAGGTTTGCGTTAACAAAGTGTTCAGAATTTATAAACCTAAAAGAAAAGTAACTCCAAAAGCGAAAGGGACTCATCCAATAAGAAAGAAAATTGAGTTTTTTTAGTAGTGCTCAATTATTGAACTCTTAGATTCCACAAATCAAATCTTTCTTTCCAACTTTCCTTATTTATTTATTTTTTTAATTATGAAGTTTGCTAGTAGCAAAATAAACATATATACTAGAAAAATACTGGACCCTCTGATTCACTTGGCTTCCAAAAGTTAAGGCACTCATCCAATCCTCTTTCCGTACCTGCAGATAAATTAAGGAAGAGAAATACAATATAAAGCCAATAAACCCACTCAATATGTGGCCATGTATAGACTATTTGATTTCTGAAACTTGGCACAATCTGAAAGAAAAACAAAAAGTGTAAGCTTTTTTTTAATTATTAATTATCAATTAAAATCATTCTTCAACTTCCAGATAATATACTTTTGAATTTTCACATTTTCTTCGTCTAGCAGGGAAACACACGAATGCCAAAGATGTAATTAAATGAGTAAAGCTGAAACAGTATCATTTAATATTTTATACTAGTACCTTTTATTTAAAGGGACTTCACTAATCTAGCAACTGTTGTGTAGCAATTGCAGACATTCTGGTTTCAATTGAGCACATAATGGATTAGGGGACAAATTAGAGTCGTCAATATGGGCTTGGTTTGTTCGTCAGTCCGGTCTATTACGTGATTTAGCAGGGCTGAGCTTAAATTTTTGAAGCTCATTTAAAAATGAGGCTTCTAAGTCCGGCTCAAGTAAGTTTGTAGCTCATGAGGCTTGACTGAGGCTGGACCGGCTCGACCCGTGGGCCTAATAAAATATTTATTTAAAATAAATAAAAAATAAAAAATATACTGCCTTTAGAGATGGAAGGTCAGAATTGGATCTTTACTAAGAGGAACCAAAACTTGATCTTGAGAAGTTTCAAGAGATATCGTTGTCATGTATTTGAAGGATCATTCTAGAAAATATCTCGATCTTTCAATTCACTGATGGTGCGTCATGTACTTAGCATTCTTATTACCATTATACCATCAGAATTAATATTTAGCATATGTGACGTGTTCCTATAAAGTACAGAAGTTGCATTTATTATGAAAATGTCCAAATACTTGTTACTACTCGAAATTGGCTATACAAGTTTTTTCGAACTCAAACTAGTAATATTTTTTTATGTGAATTTAAATATTATTAATTTTTAATATTTAGCTAATTAATATTGCATATGAATTGTAGATGAAAGTGAAGATGTTAAGACAACTTTGTCACAAGCGGATTCAAATGTGTTTGACGAAGATCATGTGTTAGATATCTCATAAGCATCATGAACGTTCTCTTGAATAGTTTGTTTTAAGTTTTGACTTTCAGTGAAAGAAATATAGTCTTGTCTTTTACTTGTAGTATTTATTGTGATATATTGGAACAATATAAAAAGTTATTAAGTTTCGCGAATTTTTAACTTTTTAATAATTTTTTTTATGTCAGAACTTAAAGAAAAAATATAAAATTACATTTTTAAAAATGAAGGGCCGGCCCGTGGGGGCCCGCGACCCACATAGGGCTGGGGTGGGTTCACTATTATAAGGCCCATCAAAATGGTGGGCTAGCCCAGCCCAACCCATTAATTACTAAAGCCCACATGGGCTGGCCTAGACTAGCCCGGCCCGACCCATATTGACAGCTCTAGACAAATTATATCCACTAGTAGTACAATGAATATTCAGGTTCTCGTGTTTGTTTAACTTAATATAAATCATATTCCTCCTTTATAATTGTGAGCAGATTTCTCTTCTACTCTCTTCTACAGGTGTTGGTTATTTATTCAAATTAGAAATGAAAGTGAACATTCAACCGTTTTTAGCCCAAGTTATTCCTTATATTTAGGAGTACGCTTTAACTTTGTTCTCTAAATATAACCCTTAACATTATTCGTCCTTTAAGTTTACAAGACTTGAGCACTATTCGTCTCACTAACATAAAATTATAACTTCAGTTAAAGATTCTCAATAACAGACCTAAAATAACTTCAGTTAAAAAACTAACAGAATGTTCTTTATAAAAAAGGGAAGAAATGAAACAGATTCAGCAGAATTAAAGTATCTAATAGAAGAAAAATAAATCTTTGTAACAATAAAAATAATCTTCACATTGACAATATTTCAATGATAAAAAAGCCTTCAAACTGCAAAGGTATCAGCACTTCAGCAGCAAAAATCAACACTCCAATAGCTAAAATCAGCATTCTATAAGTAAAAAAGAATTCAAAGTTCAAAGTTGTCAACATTTCAGCACCCAAAATCAACACTTCAGCTACAAAATCAACATTCCAACAGTAAAAAAGCATTCATAGTGCAAAGCTATCAGCATTTCAGCAGCCAAAATCAATATTTCAGCAACAAAAATCAATATTTCGGAGGAAAAAATACAGCATTCTAGCATTTCAACAGCAAAAATGGCAGCATTCCAGCAGCGAAAAATAGCATTTTCAGTAGCGAAAATCAACATATCAATAGTCATCACCCTCTACAGAACACATATCCACCACCAAAGGCTTACAAGAACCCTCCAAGACCAGGTTTCCGCGGGAATCAGGTTTTCAGAAATGAAAGGGTACAGAGAACATTCACTAAGTTGGGAGAAACCTATACTGCTTTGTTCCACAAATTAAGTCAGTTAGGCTTGTTAAGTCTTGTTGAGCCAAGATTGCCAAATCCCCTACCCCAAAATATAGATTGCTCAGTAAGCTGTGAGTATTGTTCAGGGCTCTTGGACATGATACCGAGAAGTGTTGGGAGTTGAAACATGCAGTGCAAAATCTTATTGACACCAACAAGATCGAGGTTCAGACACCAAATTAAAGGTACCCAACATCAATCAGAATCCATTGCCAGCTCACAATTAGACCCATAAGATCAAATTGGTACACAAGGGAGGGGAAAATTAAGAAGCTCGATCCATGATTTGACCATATTCCAAGGAAAAACCAATCAGCATAAGTTGGTAATTGGGAGGAGTTTTGGTGGTTTATTTTGTGTTATTTCTGTTGTGCGGGTTATTTTCAAGGTTGTAATCTTGATTTTGTTTTGTAGTCAAACCCTCTTATCCTTCCATTTTTGTCATTGTAGTTTGCTTAGTTTTATCAAGTTTCGTTTCAGGGTTGTACTTTGGTTTGTTTTGTTATTGAACCGTTTCGCCTTTAGTCTAATGAATCTTTCGATCTTTTGTTACCCCAAGTCATCTTCTTTGTTTAGTTCTTTTTATCTTCAGATTTGTCTTTTAAATGCCGATTCTAGTAACATGACATGAACGCATAGTTCGGGCCTAATTTTAAATGATAATCATAAAACCATTTAGAGGTGATCAAGACATTTAAAGGAAATAAGAGCAGTTTGAGATTATTTGGAACCCAAATCATGTGAAACTGGGGCATGTAAAACATAAGAGGCAAGTTGGACATGTT
>JASVEL010004535.1:0-103701 GCA_032618575.1 Nicotiana noctiflora
TAGTTGTTTACAAAAGTGCCTTGATGTTCTCTAGCTTTAATGGACTTTAATTATAACTTTATCTTTAACCATATTGATTGCATGCATTAATAACCTTGGTATTACTAATGCCATGATTTTCTATGCATTAATTATACATAAGATAACACCAAGTATGATGTATTTGGTTATACACATCTTGAAAAAATGTATCAAACACGGTATTAGTAATGTACAAAGCTAATACTTGTATTATTTTTTTTAATACCTCCTACAAAAATTACCCCTAGTGTCACGTCCTTAGTTATAGACTAAGGGGTCGCTTGGTAGCCGGTTAGGAGGAAAGTTATTCATGTGTTAGGAGTAACATAACTTATACCATGTTTGGTAAGCATTAGTTATTTTGTAGAAAATTCAGCATAATTAAGTATTATGTTTGGTTGGCATTTTACACTTCCACATAAATAATACTCCCTCCGTTTCAATTTATGTGAACCTATTTGACTGGGCACGGAGTTTAAGAATATACATTGTTTGGTTACAAAATGGGGAAAAATAATCTCCACATAGAATCTAGCATAAATTATACAATGTTTGGTTGGTTTTTTCTCTTTTCCACATTAAACATAGCATTGCTATTTTGCTAATACAATGTTTGGTTTATGTGTTTTCTTTCCGCGTAACTAATACGTGTTAAATTATGAGGAAATCTATGTATTATTTTATACTGGGAGAAGATGGAATAACTAATACATGTATTAGTAATACATGGATAAAATACTAAATAATAAATTTACCCCTATTACCACAAATCTTTGCCATTTTCTCCAGCAAACTTTTCACTGTTCGTTTTCTCCAGCAAATATAATCTTGTGCTATGATGTTTTTGAAATACTAAATAAAGTGTGTAACACTGTAGCAAAAAATTCAACCAAAATCCAAGAAAGAATTATATACACTATAATCAGCATGGCCTCTTTTTTTTTTTTGAATTTTACGTGCATTACTCAAGGACTAATTCCTCCATAAGTAATCCCGCATTACTTATTCCTGCATAACTAATATATCCATACCTAATACATGTATAACTAATACTTGCATAAATCTAACCAACAATCAAATGACCCCTAATCCGTGCATAACTAATACATGCATGACTAATCCGACATAACTTATTCCTGCATAACTAATACATAAATAACTAATACCTGCATACCTAATGCATGTATACCTAATACATGCATAATCTAACCGACAACCAAATGACCCTAATGTAACTTGCAGCACTTAATAACTCACTCACGTTCTTGCACAATTTATTATGCCAAATCAGCTTAAGAAATCGTGATTTGGACATTTGTGTCAAAAGATACGGACGTTACACTATAGGCTGTTCGAGAAAGATCTCTAATACATATGAATGAATTTGGAAGCTTATATCTCGTAATGTATAAGGATTCAGGAAATGAGAAACTAATGAAAGTTATAACCCTATGTGTCTAGTTTCCAGGACATCAAACCATTTGTCATTTGGAATTGTGTGCAAAAGGTTATGATCATTATACTGAAGCCTGTCCGGAGGAGCCGGAATTGTGCATCGCGATCGCGAAGGATTGACCGCGATCGCGAAGGGTCAATTTTGGGCCGAAAAATTATTCTCCGCGATCGCGAAGCATTTTCTACGATCGCGATGAGTAAAATACCTGGGTATAATGTCTTAAAATACACCAGTCGCGAAAATAACCTATTTTTTCACCATTTTTTTGTCATTCTTGAGATCTTTTGGACGGGAATTGAAGGGGTTTCGACTGGGAATCGTTGGACGTAAGCTTTATGAATTAATACATGCTTTTATTGAAGAATCATGCTTGAAATTCATGAAAACATAACAAAATTCTAAGAAATTAGAGCTTGGGCAAAAACTCTAAAATTGGGATTTGAGGGGCCATTTGTGGTCCGAATTAAAAGTTCTTGGTATGTACGGACTCGTGGCGAGACGAAACTTTTGGAAATGTGAATTTAGTAATTTTTTGGGACGTGGTCCCAGGGCTCGGGTTTTGCCAATTTTGTGTTTTTGAGTATTTTTCGAGTTCTTTCGATTGGGTTATGTCTCATTAGCATATTATGATGTATTCCTTATGATTTTGGATAGATTGGACGCACGTGGAGGCCTGTTCTAGGAGAAAGGGCATCGCGGGCTAGATTTTTCGCCAGTTCGAGGTGGATAATACTTGTAAATGATGTCCTGAGGGTTTGTAAACCCCGGACTTGCATGTCATAGTGATGTAATAAGGTGACTTGCACGGCGAATAACGGGCGTGGGGTAGAGAACCATTGGGGATCGCGACTTGATCCATCTCGCTTAATAAAAATACTAACTAATTGCTTGAAGTTGAAATGACACCCTAATAAAGATATTTGCTAACATGAATTGGACTAATTGTCGTGTTTTGGGCTTCGTGCTGAATATTTGAATCCTTCAGGGATTGATATCGTTGTCTTGGCATTACTGAGCATATTTTCATCTCAGTCCAAGGTTTTAAAATGGTATTTTGCAACTCAGCATTTTTATAAAATTTGAAAACTTAAACAAGGTTTTGATGACATTTTAGCTGTGAGTTGTTATGTTACTATTGCCCAAGGGGCTTGTGTGCGTTCATGACTATGTATGGATCGGGAAGCACATCGCAGCGGGAGTGATATTGATATTGCAATTGGACTGTAGGAGCCCCTCCGGAGTCTGAACCCCCACAGTAAGCGCGGGCGCCTAAATGGATCGGGTTGTACGCCACATCGTCATGTGCATTATATTGCATTCATGGATTGGTTTCTATTTGTATTGTGTGGCATGTTTAGCACTCATACATTACTGGCATACATGTATTATTTGCCTTGTTGACCAGATACCCTGGTGGAGATTGTTAAAGGAATGATGAGCCCAAGGGGCTGATTTGAGTGTAGTCTTGCACTATTTGATGTTGTATCCACGTACTGAACTGTTAATAATGAAAGAAAGAGACGTTTCTAAAAAGAGATTTAAAAATCTACCAAGATATGTTATAAAGGAATACCATGAAAGTGTACTGCAGTTTAAAATGTGATTCTCTATTTTATTGCACGAGATAGTGCTTTGTGTGGTTTCCTTTTCCTCAACATTATTTACTTTTATTATCACTGAGTTGGAAGTACTCACTTGACTCGCTACACCATGTGTGCAGATTCAGGTACTTGGAAGCTTAGCTGAGTTTGGCGCAAGTCTCGAGCTTCATTTGAGATCGTCGAGGTAGCTGCCTGGCGTCCGCAGGACCCGGCATTTCCCCTTATCACTCTGTTGTTTTGTTTATTCCACGTACATTCAGACTTGTAGATTTATTTTCAGTATTGTCCTGATATCTGATAGAGGCTCTTGACTCGTAACCCCAGATCTTTGGGAAGTTATGTTGTTTTGTGAGATTTTCGGGATATTTTTATAAATATCAGCTTATTTGATTTATGTCACTATTAAGGATTCCTAAATAAATGGTTTTTTGACTCTAAGCTCGGGTTGAGAGCAGATTTGGTCGGGCTTGCCTAGCCGTTTGGTTGGGCGTCATCACGATCGGTTTTGGGGTTGTGACAGAAGTCCTCCCCTCCTATTGAGGGGTTATCTATAGAAAATCCTAACAAAAGGTAAAATTTAGAGGGGAATATTCCTTTTGAGTATTCCAAAGCAAACTAGCAGTTTCATGACTGCTAGGGACCCCAGACTCATATACACTACTCGATCGCAATCACCCATATGCGAAAGTAGAGAACAAACTCCCAAACCTATGCGATCGCATTGCCTTTTACGCGATCGCATAGAACAAATTTGAACCCCTTCCAAGACCTCCTATGCGATCGCATAGAACAAAAGTTCTGCAACATCACAGCTGAAAATCTACTATGTTCTAAGTCCAAAAATCATCCGTTTGATCACCCGAAATCACCTACTCTAAAACATCATACGAACTTGTTCTAGTCATCAAAACACGTCCAACACAAAAATCATCATTTCACCACGGATTCAAGCCTAAGTTTTCTTTAAACTTCCGAAACTCACATTCGATTAAAAACCCAACCAAACGACATCCGAATGACCTGAAAATTTGCAGACATATCCAAAATCACCTAACAAAGCTGCTACAACTCTTAAAATTCCATTCCGACCCTCTGATTAAAATTTCACCTATCAACGGTAGTCCGCCAAAATTCAAACTTCGCTAATTCAAGCATAATTCTGCACCGGACCTCCAAATTCAATTCCAATCGCTCTCCTAAGTCACAAATCATCCCCCGAAGCTAACCGAACCGACGGAATTCACATCCGAGCCCTGTATCTACATAGTCAATGTCTGGTTGACTTTTCCATAATAAACTTCCTTCTAAGAGGCTATGTGCCTCATTTCCAGCTAAAACTAATCCAACTCTATCCGATCAACTCAAAAACTAATATTAACTCATTAAGGATCATATTATGGGAGAAACGGGGTGGTAACTCACGTGACGACGGGTTGGGTCGTCATATCCTCCCTAACTAAAACAAACGCTCGTCCTCGAGCGGGTCAAGAAACATACCTGGAGTCTCAAATAGGTGGGGATATCTACTACGCATCTCCTACTCGATCTCCCAAGAGCCTCCTCCACGGGGCGACCTCTCCACTGCACCTTCACTGAAGCAATATCCTTGGACCTCAACTTTCGAACCTGTCGACCCAGAATAGCCACCAGCTCTACATCATATGACAAATTATCATCCACCTCAACCGTGCTGAAATCCAACACATGAGACGGGTCCCCAACATACTTCCGAAGCATAGACACATGGAATATGGGATGCACACTAGACAAGCTAGGTGGCAAAGAAAACTTATATGCTACCTCTCCAATCCTCCTCAGTATCTCAAAAGGGCCAATGAACCTCGAACTCATCTTTCCTTTCTTCCCGAACCGCATAACACCCTTCATGGGCGAAACCTTCAACAAGACCTTATCGCCTACAATATATGACACATCATGAACCTTCCGATCCGCATAACCCTTCTGGCGCGACTGTGCTGTACGAAGCCTCTCCTGGATCAACTTCACTCTCTCCAAAGCATCTTGAACCATCTCAGTCCCTAACAATCTAGCCTCGCTGGGCTCGAACTATCCCATAGGAGATCTACACCGCCTACCACACAACGCCTTATACGGGGCCATCTGAATACTCGACTGATAACTGTTGTTGTAGGCAAACTCTACAAGCGGAAAAAACTCATCGCATGTGTCACACCTCCTTTTTTACCAATGCATAACGTATAAATGTAAATGTGCCACTGTTTAATACTACACCCCGAGAAGGAATATAATAATAATCAGTGAAGGAGTTTTTCCACTTAAAGGACAATCGGAACGGGATCAATTTATTTAATTTTTCAGAGTCGCCACTTGGAAAAATAATGGTGTCCCAAGTCACCGATTTAATCTTGAATCGAGGAAATTTATGACTCTGTATTACAGTCTGCGCAACTAGAAACCTGGATAAGGAATTCTGTTAACCCGGGAGAGGTGTTAGGCACTCCCGAATTCCGTGGTTTTAGCACGGTCGCTCAACTACAATTTTTGTTTTTATCTGATTTTTTTATATATTTTAATTAGGTGCTTTTAATGTTCCGCCTTTTAATTTTAGAAGAATTGCGACGTCACGAAAACACATTTCGAGTCACACCGCAACCGGTACGCCTGTGACTTTAATGTATTTCAGTTTCGCCGAGAGTAAGATTTGGGTCACATAAATGCGCACCCGTATTTAGGAAAGTAATTTATTTACAAATCGTGCCTAAAGGTTCTATCGTCTTTATTAACTTTGGGAAAGACCGTGAAATTCATTAAACGGTCTTCCCGAGTCTAAGTCTTTACAATTAATTTGAGGGCCCCGCAATTGTGTATTTAGTGCGGCGAGGCTCATCTCATTTTATTAACAATATAATCCTAAAATGACTACATTTCCTATTTTTTAGTTTTTATAAATAAAGAAATCTCATAAATAATTTAGAAATTAAAAATGCAATACTTATCTTATTTATGACAAAAAAAAACTTAATGAAACAGATTTTAATCTATGTTTAAACAAAAATTTTTTTTTTCGAAATTGTTTTATTTATTAATTTATTATTATTATTATTTTATTATTTTATTAAATACGAAATTTCACAACTTAATAATAAAAAAAGCTAATTTAGAATAATATTAAAAACTTGAATATATAAAAAAGAAAAACCAATAAAATCATTTATTCAAAAAAAACTATCAAAATTATAACAATATTAAAGTTTATATGATAAAATTATTTATTCCAATTATTCAAAGCTAGGTAAAAAAAAAACAGAAATCACAAATCAATTGTAATTTTTATTTAAATTCGTTTTTTTTTTAATTTGAGGGGCAAATATCCTAATTGATTACATACTAAAAAAAATATTTTTATTTACTACGTTTGGAAATTTTTTTTTTAAAAATAACCAGTACTTAAATTAAAACTAAAAATAAAAGTGCAAAACCAACAACTAATATTTGTACAAACTAAACCAATCTTATAACTAATTTAGACTCATATTTTTAACTTTTTTTTTATACTATTTTTTAACTTAAACCCATGATATTAACTATTTACAACTATTTTTCGAAACCATAATCAACCTTAATTATTTACATCTATATTGGGAGATTTGATGAACTTGAAGAAACCATTCTTGTATTATTGAAAACTCAAATCGTACCTAAATGCCTAATTTACGCAAAATAATTAAAATTCGCATTTTTGTTAAACTTAACTACATATTAACAACTTAGTTTATTAAAGACGATATTAGAGAAGTTCTAATTAATTTGATTAACAAAAGAGTAATTCATTCTTCCTAAACAATTTGAATATTAATAAACGTATTTATAACTATACTATTTAATAACCATTTTTAGAAGTGAATTATTATTGCTACAACAAAGCTTAATTATTTAAAGTTATCACAAAACTTACAGAATATTAATATGGAATTTATTGAAACATAATCTGTAAAAGAAAATAGAAATAGAAACTATTTAAAATTTTAACAAAATTTTCATCTTTCCCATGTATTCATCTTATTATTTAAACATGATTAGGTATGTACGTGATATTGGAAATAAAAGAAATACCGGTGATCAACACAGCAATATCACAGCAACAGCAACCTCAAAATACCCAGTATCCGGATTTAAGCAATAAGAATTAATAACCAGAATTGAACTTCAGAATAAGATTTGTAAAAAATGGAAGACTAATTTTTTCAGATTTTTTTTTGTTTTTTTGGTTTTACTATTTGCTAACACTCTTTAAGATTTTTTTTTTCAGATTCTTCTCTCTCAAATTTTTTCTTCTTTTTATAAATGAAATATGATTCTAACTTATATACACAAGACTCAAGGTCCCCTTTTAATTAAAAATAAACCATTATTAATTAAAAAACTAAAAGTAAGATTTCCACTTTCTTTTTATTTTAATCCCACTTTTAATTCCATTATGTTATGTTTTATTCTCCATTATATATATTCTATTAATACTTTTATTACCACTATCTTTTGTTTTGTCTTCCACTTTAATTTAACAATAATTAAATAACTAATGGACAAATAACTTTTATTCAAATAATTGACTATAATTTAATGACTAAAATACCCCCCCCCCAACATTATTAAAAATTACTATTTTACCCCTTCAGCTATAACCAATACACCTAAATTCAAGCAACCAAAATATAGCAAATCTAACTATTTTTGAACAAATTTAACAACAATTCTAACAATCTTGATGAACAATCAAGAACAATCATGATTTTTTAACAACAAAATTTTAGATTCATAATAACAACAAACAAGTAACTTCAAATCACTTAAACATACCATATCAAACAAACTATTTTAATTCTGTAATTAAAATCCGAAATTAGAATTAAGCAAAAAGAGTGAACCAAATTTATTCTAATAAACTTAATAATTATCTAAAATTCAATTTAAACCTACTAACATTACAACCAAGATTTAAGATGCAAAAATGATTGACAATAACATTTCTATATTAATAACTTAACAAAACACATGATTAAAGTATGAAAAATGAAGAAATAATCAAGAAGATGATGAACAACAAATAAGAAACAAAATCAACCATATACTATCTAAATCCGAAAATATACATATATATATATATAGAACCGGTCTATATACATACATATATTCATAATATATATAGAAATGAAATTTCTATATATATATATATATATATATATATATATACATATATCATCCAAAAAAACAAAAATAAATAACAAAAATCTGTCCAAAAATAAAATTAATAATAACAATAAAACGAAATATATATATATATATATACACACACTACTCGAAAAGCAAAAATATATATATATATATATATATATATATATATATATATATATATATATATATATATATATATATATATATATATATATATATATATATATATATATATATATATATATATATATATATATTCTGGCCGAAAAAAAAAGTAATAATAAAAAAAACGAAATATATATATACATACTGTCCGAGAAACAAAAATATATTTATATACATATAATATAGTCATATATACATATATATACAGAAAGTATACATATATATACATAGTATATACATTCGCCGGAAAAATAAAAGAAGAAGAGAACAAGGACTGGACGCTGCTGTTGGACGGGGAAGGGGTAGGGGGAGGTTATTGGCTAAAGTTTCCGGTAGCCCTTAGTGGAAACGGGCGGCGGTTGATGCGTTCTTCATGGTGGTGTGCGGCAAAGAAAGGGTAGTTGCCGACGAGTTTGTGGCTAGAAGTTTGGGAGAGGGGCTGGTCTACGGGGACTGTTGGACATGAAAAATGGGGGCTGCTGGTGGGTTGGATGGTGAAGAAGGAGAAGAGGAAGGAGGGGGGCGGGTAGTGTGTGGAAGTAAGGAGGAAGAAGAAGAATAGTAAAGTGGAGGCTAGGTCTAGGGTTTTTAGTCTTTGTTTTTGGGTAGTGTCAAAAATAAAGATAAAAAAAAAATAAGGGGTAGGATTTGTTTGGTCAGATTTTAGGGGGTTTAGATTGGGCTTGGGGTTTTGGGTTGGGTAGAATTGATTTGGGCTTGGGGTTACTTAAAAAATTGGCCCAATTTCGAATTTCCTTCTATTTTTGTTCCCTTTTTATTATTAATTAATAAAAGAAATGCTAAGATTAAATTATAAAAATCAAAATTATCTTAAAATACTAATTAACTCCTAATAATAATTATCACACAAAATTAAATATTAATTAAAATAAAATTACATAATTTGGACATTAAATGCTAAAAATGCAAAAATACATATTTTTTTTGTGATTTTTCATTTTCGTAAAATAAACTTAATTATTTCTAAGTATAAACTTGAATTTTATATACAAATGCAACATATTTTTATATTTCTTATTTATTTAAACAAATAAATATGCACAGATAAATGCAAACAATTCAAGAAAAATAACACAAAATTCACGAATATTGAAAACAACACAAAACTCTTTTATTTTGAATTTTTGGGAGAAATTCTCATATAGGGTAAAAATCACGTGCTCACAGCTGCCCCTCTTTGCACGTAAACATGAAGAGTTTATGTGCAAAGACAAGTGAGCGGATACGAGCGATTTTTGCCCGTTTGAGCACTTCGTGAGAAGCATTTTTTTTCAAAATTTTGACCGAACCTTTGCTTCAAAAGGTTTCCTACATATCCCTGGCTAAAAGGGAATCAGGTCAATGTAGTTCGGAAAATTTTGGTAGCTGGGACTACCAATGAAACTGCGATTTTTTGCTGTTACTGTTGCTGCTGTTGCGGTTACTGCTTGTTGACCTCCTTATTACACCGGGGGAAATGTAAAATGAAGAAGTTATTCTAAGCTATGATTCTACAATTACAATTATTCCTATCCTAGCTTTTGTTTGCTTCTCCTTGTCTCTTTTTCTTTGATTTTTTGAGATGCCTCACTCTCCCTTTTTGTTGATTTTCTTTCTTGTTTTCCTCTTCTTCTTTTTTTTTGATTTTCAATGGTACTTCTTGCCCTCGAACTGAACCCGCTCAAAACAAAACAACAAACTACTTTTTTTTTCTTTTTCTGCTCCCCAGTGCGGGCTTTTAGCTATATAAACCATGATGTGCGGAAATATATTCCCGTATTCGGAGCGTGGGCGCCTAACGGAATTTAAACGTGCAACGCGATGCGTAAAAGTATTCCCGTATTCGAAGGTGGGCACCTAACGAAATTAAACGTGCAATGCGATGCGAAAAGTATTCCCGTATTCGAAGGTGGGCACCTAACAGAAATTAAACGTGCAATGCGATGCGAAAAGTATTCCCGTATTCGAAGGTGGGCACCTAACAAAAATTAAACGTGCAATGCGATGCAGAAAGTATTCCCGTATTCGAAGGCGGGCACCTAACGGAATTTAAACGTGCAATGCGATGCAGAAAAGTATTCCCGTATTCGAAGGTGGGCGCCTAACATAAATTAAACGTGCAATGTGAATGCAGAAAATATTCCCGTATTTGAAGGTGGGCGCCTAACAGGAATTTAAACGTGCAATGCGAATGCGAAAATATTCCCGTATTTGAAGGTGGGCGCCTAACAGAATTTAAACGTGCAATGCGATGCGAAAATATTCCCGTATTTGAAGGCGGGCGCCTAACTGAAATTAAACGTGCAATGCGATGCAGAAAATATTCCCGTATTTGAAGCGTGGGCGCCTAACGTAAATTAAACGTGCAATGCGATGCGTAAAATATTCCCGTATTTGAAGGCGGGCGCCTAACGGAACTTAAACGTGCAATGCGAAATGCGAGAAAATATTCCCGTTATTAGAGGTGGGCGCCTAACGTAAATGAAACGTGCAATGCGATGCGGAAAATATTCCCGTATTTGAAGGTGGGCGCCTAACCGAATTTAAACGTGCAATGCGATGCGAAAAATATTCCCGTATTAGAAGGTGGGCGCCTAACAGAATTGAAATGTGCAATGCGATGCAGAAAAATATTCCCGTATTCGAGGTGGGCACCTAACGTAATTTAAACGTGCAATGCGATGCGAAAAGCATTCCGTATTTGAAGGTGGGCGCCTAACGTAAATTAAACGTGCAATGTGAATGCGAAAATATTCCCGTATTGAAGGTGGGCGCCTAAACAGAATCGAAACGTGCAATGCGAATGCGAAAATATTCCCGTATTAGAAGGTGGGCACAACCGAAATGAAACGTGCAATGCGATGCAGAAAATATTCCCGTATTAGAAGCTGGGGCCTAACATAAATGAAACGTGCAATGCGATGCAGAAAATATTCCCGTATTAGAAGGTGGGCGCCTAACTGAATTGAAACGTGCAATGCGATGCAGAAAGTATTCCCGTATTTGAAGGTGGGCGCCAACGTAATTGAAACGTGCAATGCGATGCGAAAATATTCCCGTATTAGAAGCGTGGGCGCCTAACGAATTGAAACGTGCAATGCGATGCGAAAAGTATTCCCGTATTTGAAGGTGGGCGCCTAACAGAATTTAAACGTGCAATGCGAAAATATTCCCGTATTAGAAGGTGGGCGCCTAACGAAATTTAAACGTGCAATGCGAATGCGAAAATATTCCCGTATTTGAAGGTGGGCGCCTAACGGAAATGAAACGTGCAATGCGAATGCGAAAAATATTCCCGTATTTGAAGGGTGGGCGCCTAACCGAAATTAAACGTGCAATGCGAATGCGTAAAATATTCCCGTATTAGAAGGTGGGCGCCTAACAGTGAAATTAAACGTGCAATGCGAATGCAGAAAGTATTCCCTCAGCCTGAGGAACTGGGGAGTGTATTTTAAAAGATGTTACCTTCCTCTTTTTGGTATTTTTTTTTTTTTTTACCAACTTATCTCTTGCTCTGTGAATTTCTCCACTTATTCGGCGAACTTTCTCTTTTTGCGTTTTCTATTTTTCCACATTGGTCACATTCACTTTAAAGTGATGAATGACAATTTGTTCCTGCATGAAACAAAATTTATTAGATATAAACTGCTGGCAACTGGCGTCTGCCGTCCCTGCTTCTTATTGCTTTCTTCTTTTCTGCTTTTCTCATGTTGTGTAGCTTTCAACTACTTATCCCTTGCAGACTCTTTTTTGTATTTTCTCATTTTTTCCATTTTTGTTTTTTGTTTTCTTTTCCTTTGGCCATATCTGCCAAGCTTCCTTATTTTCCTTCCCAATTTTCTTCCTTTCTGATCCAATGTTGTTTCAACTTTTGTTATCAGGAGCTGGTAGTTAGCTCTCAAAAGGTAAACAATGAAATGCAGGAAAAAATGAAAGAGAGGTAAGGGTGTTTTGGAGAGATGATAGAACTTATCTGGGTATTTGCTGGCTGATTCCTGCTGACCATGCCATGTATTTAAATTCTGACCCAGTTCATTCCAATCATTATTCCGTCTCCGAATTGTTTCCAACCCAACCCGATACTATTTTTTGTTGCCTTTTCTCTTTTCTGGTAGTCCTCACGATCGCCCTACGGTGCCTCGAAAGGTTTTCACCAATATGACTCTCTCATTTATTCTCTCATCCTCACAATCGCCTCACAGTGCCGGTTAAGGTTTTCACTGATCAGACTCTCTCATTTTATTTCTCTCAAACTCACAATCGCCTCACAGTGCCGGTTAAGGTTTTCACTGATGAGACTCTCTCATATTTTCATTTTCATTTTTCCTTTTTGTATTTTGTTTTTTGTACCACGATTATTATCCGATGTTTCGCTCCTCCTTCATTGCATTCGTTATCATTTTGGAATTGATCAGAAGGTCTTTCTTTGGACTGTAACGTGGCTTTTGGATGGGTTAAGAAAGAAAGGTATAAAGGCTCAAAATTTCACGAGGGTCCAAAAATATTTACAACTCTCGAAATTATTAAACATAACTTCTGCCCCAGTTTTAATATGTGGGGAATTTTTGGATTTTTTTCTTTATTGTGACTGAACCTCAGAGAGGCTGCCTACGTACCCTTTCGGGATCAAGTCAGACGTAGTTCATCCAACTTCAAAAGTTAGATGGATTTCTTTTTGACTTTTTCCCGATTTTTGTCTTTTTCTTTTTTTCATCATTTTTTTTTTTTTTCATTTTTTCATTTCATTTTTTTTCATTTTCATCATTTTTTCATTTTTCCATCATTTCATTTTCCATTCTGGCAATTTCGATCTTGTTGCACTAGAGCGATTCCGAGAGAGGGATATGAAAGAATTCATTCATTAAGGCTCAAAGGGGTTATCAATGGATAAAGTGTTTGGATAGAGAATAAAATGCCTTCATCATTTCAATTCCAAAATCACAACAAAATACAAACATACAATTGAAAAGGAATCATACATAGTATCTTTTGACCGCATCCTGAATTGATAGCAGTCTCTACGCACTTTCCTTCAACATCGGTTAAGTATAATGCTCCATTGGACAACACCCGTGATACCACGAACGGTCCCTGCCAATTCGGTGCAAACTTGCCTTTTGCCTCTGCCCAATGTGGTAAGATACGCCTCAATACCAGTTGTCCAACTTCAAATTTCTACGGACGTACTTTCTTATTGTATGCTCTGGCCATTTTCCGCTGATATAATTGTCCGTGGCAAACTGCCGCCAATCTCTTCTCATCAATCAAATTCAATTATTCTAACTAGGCCTTTACCCATTCATCATCATCGATTTCATACTCAGCTATGATTCGCAATGACGGTATTTCTATTTCTGCGGGTATAACGGCCTCTGTTCCATACACCAGGGTATAAGGTGTGGTTCCGATAGAAGTACGTACCGTCGTGCAGTAACCCATGAGAGCAAAGGGTAACTTTTCATGCCACTGCCTGGATCCCTCCACCATTTTTCGGAGAATCTTCTTGATGTTCTTATTTGCCGCTTCTACTGCACCATTTGCCTTTGGCCTGTAAGGTGTGGAATTACGGTGCGTGATCTTAAACCTTTCACAAACTTCTGCCATGAGATGACCGTTTAAATTGGCTCCATTGTCTGTGATAATCACCTTGGGGATTCCAAATCGGCATATAATATTCTCGTGCACAAAATCCACCACCGCTTTCTTCGTCACTGCCTTGAATGTCTTAGCTTCGACCCACTTGGTGAAATAATCAATTGCAACTAGAATGAACCTGTGCCCATTAGAAGCGGCTGGATCTATTGGGCCGATGACATCCATGCCCCAAGCAACAAAGGGCCAAGGTGCTGACATTGTGTGCAACTCATAAGGCGGGGAGTGGATCAGATCTCCATGTACCTGGCATTGATGGCATTTCTTTACATACCTGATACAATCACGCTCCATCGTGAGCCAGTAGTACCCTGCTCTCAAGATCTTCTTTGCTAAAACATATCCGCTCATGTGGGGTCCGCATACTCCAGCATGTACTTCAATCATGATTTCATCTGCTTGTTGTGCATCCACACATCTCAATAAACCCAGATCTGGTGTTCTTTTGTATACCACTCCTCCACCGAAGAAAAATCCATTGGCTAGACGCCTGATGGCTCTCTTCTGGTCTCCAGTGGCCTGCTCCGGGTATTTGCCAGCTTTCAAGTATTCTCTAATATCATGATACCATGGCTCTCCATCCGATTCTTCTTCCACAACGAAGCAATAAGCATTCTGATCTCGGACTTGGATCTGGAGTGGATCTATATATGTCTTGTCCGGATGATGCAACATAGAGGACAATGTGGCCAAAGCATCCGCAATCTCATTGTGCATTCTCGGGATGTGCTTGAATTCTATAGACTGGAATCTTTGAGACAACTCGTGCAAACAATACCGATAAGGTATCAATTTCAAATCTCGTGTCTCCCATTCCCCTTGAATTTGGTGTACTAAGAGATCCGAGTCACCCATGACCAAAATCTCTTGAATACCCATGTCAATCGCCATCCTTAATCCCAAGATGCACGCCTCATATTCGGCCATATTGTTGGTACAGAAAAATCGAAGCTGAGCTGTGACGGGATAGTGTTGACCCGTACTTGAAATGAGTACCGCTCCGATACCAACGCCCTTGCTGTTGACGACTCCGTCAAAGTACATTTTCCATCCTGGTCTCTCATCTTGCTCCATCTCCTCGACAAGCATTGCCTCTTCATCCGGAAAGTATGTCTTCAATGGCTCATATTCATCATCCACCGGATTTTCGGCTAAGTGGTCCGCAATAGCTTGTGCCTTCATTGCCGTACGAGTTACATAGATAATGTCGAATTTTGTGAGCAGAATCTGCCATTTGGCCAGTCTTCCCGTAGGCATAGGCTTCTGAAATATATATTTGAGAGGATCCAACCGTGATATCAAGTACGTGGTGTATGTTGACAAATAATGCTTTAGCTTCTGAGCCACCCAGATCAATGCACAACAAGTTCTCTCCAGTTGGGTATACTTCACCTCGTAGGATGTAAACTTTTTGTTGAGGTAGTAGATGGCTTGTTCTTTCTTGCCTGTCTCATCATGTTGACCCAAGTACACAACCGAAAGAGTTATCTAGCACCGTCAAATACAAAATCAGAGGACGCCCTGGTTCTGGAGGAACTAACACCGGAGGATTGGCCAAATATTCCTTGATCTTGTCAAAGGCTTCCTGACACTCGTCGGTCCATTTAACTGCTGCATCTTTCTTCAACAACTTGAAGATCGGCTCGCATGTTGATGTCAACTGAGCAATGAACCGACTAATGTAATTCAACCTTCCTAATAAGCTCATGACCTCCTTCTTGTTCTTCGGCGGAGGTAGACTCCGAATAGCCTTGATCTTTGATGGATCCAATTCAATACCTCGCCGACTCACAATAAACCCCAGTAGTTTTCCTGAAGGTACTCCAAAAGCACACTTCGCCGGATTGAGCTTTAGATTGTACCTCCGGAGTCTTTGGAAAAACTTCCTCAAATCTTTCACATGATCAGGTTGTTTTCTGGACTTTATGATGACATCGTCCACATATACTTCAATTTCTCGATGCATCATATCATGAAACATCGTGGTCATTGCCCTCATGTAAGTTGCCCCGGCATTCTTCAATCCAAACGGCATTACCCTGTAACAGTATGTTCCCCAAGGTGTAATGAAGGCAGTTTTCTCAGCATCTTCTTCGTCCATAAGGATCTGGTGATATCCAGCATAACAATCCACAAACGAACCGATTTCATGCTTGGCGCAATTGTCGATCAATATGTGAATGTTTGGCAATGGGAAGTCATCCTTCGGACTAGCTTTGTTGAGGTCTCTATAGTCTACACACACTCTGGTTTTGCCGTCTTTCTTCGGGACCGGCACAACATTTGCCAACCAAGTGGGGTATTTGGTAACTCTTATGACCTTTGCCTCGAACTGCTTATTCACCTCTTCTTTTATCTTCACACTAATGTCCGTTTTGAATTTCCTCAGCTTTTGTTTTACCGGCCGGCATTCAGAGTAGATAGGCAACTTGTGTACCACTAGATCTGTGCTAAGCCCGGGCATGTCATCATAGGACCAAGCAAAGATGTCCTTAAATTCATGTAACAACCTTATCAATTCATCCTTGAGGGGTGCCTCCAAATGCACACTAATCTTTGTTTCTCGGACATCATCTTCGCTCCCCAAATTTACAGATTCCGTATCACTCAGATTCGGCTTGGGTTTTTCCTCGTATTGTTTCATGTCCTTACTTATTTCCTCCAGGGCTTCCTCATCCTCACATTCCATTTCACTATCTTCCTCGATTTCCTGTATAGTAACGTGATTGTCGGAACTGGGTCTAGAATCCTTCACGCATGACATGGCATTGGAATCAACACATGCAAAATTGTACAAAAGGAAAAATAAAGAAAAATAAGGCAAAAGTGAAGAAAAAGGAAAAACTGCATTTCATTAATAAAAGAAACGAACAATGTTCGGGATACATGGTGATTTTTTCATGAGTGGAATGGGGAAATTATAAAATAACAACTTTCGGGGAAGCAATGATGAAATTTTGAGCTAACTACCAAGACTTCTTCCGGATAAGGAAAGGAGTAGCTTCCCAATTGTTCAATGTGACTCTAGGCCCCACAAATTGCACGTCCATTCTGCTCGTGCCTTCCCCTGCTTCAATCGTGTTCACCTCCCAAAACATTTTTGCAAAACCAAGCATTTCTTCATCAAGTTGGGTCTCAATGCACTTTGTTGCAGCAGATGGTTGATATTTTGTACCAGGCCTGATAAAGATGTCGGATAATTTGGGTATGGGTTTGGGCAAGGTCCAGTTTTTCTTGGCTTTAGAGGCTCTTTGGATATCAGCAAAGGTGGGTTTGAACCCTAAGCCGAATGTACCTTTATTCTCCGGAAGCTGAACTGGTTGAGTGACTCCCTGCAGTGTTTTGCCTAATCCCCTCCCCGGTGCAAATCCATTTTTCAGCATTTCTCTGGCCACCATTATAGCAGTTGGTGCCATCATCGGGGTTGGTAACTTTTCTCCTTCAGCAACTTTGTTCACTTCTATAGCATCCGTCATTTGGTAGACCCAAGGACCCCTATCCCCATCAGTACCATCAAAAGGTGCTACCACATTACAAGCATTTTCCTCTCCGTGTACAACAATCTCTTGCTGCTCCCATTCAAACTTGACCATCTGATGTAGAGAAGATGGTACCGCTCTGGCCGCATGAATCCAGGGTCGACCTAACAGCAAGTTATACGATACGGCGATGTCGAGCACCTGGAACTCCATCGTAAAATCAACGGGACCGATGGTCACTTCCAAAATAATATCTCCCAACGTGTTCTTACCTCCGCCGTCAAATCCTCTCACATTGATATTGTTTCTCCGGATTCTGTCCGGGCTAATGTTCAGCTTCCCTAGAGTTGACAGCGGGCAGATGTTCGCGCTCGATCCATTGTCAATCAATACCCTGGTCACGACTGACTCTTCACTCTTTACCGTGAGGTACAATGCTTTATTGTGTTCAGTTCCTTCCACCGGCAGCTCCCTATCAGAGAAGGTGATTCTATTAGACTCGAAAATTTTGCTGGTAATCTTCTCCAAATGACACACCGAAATCTTCTCCGAACATGAGCCTCATTTAGAATCTTCATAAGAGCCTTCCGTTGCTCTCTTCCGAATGTATCAACAAAGATAACAAAGAAATTTGGGTCGGGGTCTTTCTTAATTGCTCAACCACCGAGTACTCTTGTGACTTCAACCTGTTAGAACCTTCAAATCTCAATTCCGAGGTCGTATACTCAAAATTCGAATCCTAGTTCATTTCTTCAGTTTTAAGCTTTGGAAATAAGAATTTTCATTTAAATTTGACTCCAAACTTCTTGAATTTTAATTCTGACCATAAACACAAGTCAATATACTTGAGATGAAGTTACTCATGGCCTCAAACCGCTGAATGACGCGCCGTATCTCAAAACGACCGGTTGGGTCGTTACACACTTGCTCCTCTCACAGTCACGATCGTCTTTGCACCTGGAACTACCACCTTTAAACCTCCCATCACTACTGGCTTTGGTTTCTCAACAATTGCTTCCTCTTTCACAATTTCTTTCTCTAACTTGTCACTTGACTTTATCATCATGACGGCCTGAGATGGTTTTTGATTGCCATCACCCTGCACCAGTTCTATCATATTCGTTTCGTGGTGATTCGACAATGGATTCTGGGTAATGTTTGGGGCCTCGGGAGCCTGCACTTCAATTCTCCTCTCATCGATAAGATCTTGAATGGCATTCTTTAATTGCCAACACTTCTCAGTATCGTGGCCCAATGTTCCTGAACAATATTCACATCCGACAGAAGAATCAAGATTTTTCGGGGGTGGGTTCGGATTTTTTGGTGCGATTGGTCTCAACATCCCCAATTCTTTCAACCTGTGGAAAAGACTGGTATATGACTCTCCGAGAGGAGTGAATGTCTTTCTTGCTTTGTTTCTCCAATCAGCGTCCGGCCTGGGTCTATTCTGGTTTCGGTAAGGTTTAGGGGTTGGGTATGTGTTCTGGGTGTGGTACACATTGTGTGGAGCTTGAGCTCTCCACACGTGGGGCGATGGTGGTGGTGGGTAAGCTTGGGTTTGAGGGTGACGGTAATGTGGTACAGTCGGTGGGTATGGTGGTGGTGGTGGGTTATATAGGCTTGGTGCATTGTAGGGATTTGGCGGGTAAGATGGTGGTGGTGGATTATATGGGGTCGACGGGCTTGGTGGGTGTTGGCGATAGGGTCTTGGTGGGTTATAATGTGGGTTGCGACTCCATGACCTACTTTCAATGGTTGATACTTCTTCTTTCTTCTTCTTTCCCATCACTCCTCCGCTTCCACTCTGTATAGCTTGATTGGTGGCTTTGATAGCCGAAAACTCATAATTTTGTTTGTCTTCAAACCCTCTTCTACAAAACTTCCCATTTTCACAACTTCGTTAAAACTCTTTCCAATTGCTGACACTAGATGGCCGTAGTATGTTGGCTCCAAAGCTTGCAGAAAACAATCCACCATCTCTCCTTCTTTCATTGGCGGATCCACTCTAGCGGCCTGTTCCCTCCATCTAAAACCGTATTCTCTAAAGCTCTCTCCTGGTTTTTTCTCCAGCTTGGTAAGGGATAACCTGTCGGGTATGATCTCCAGATTGTACTGAAAGTGACTAGCGAAAGCTTGCGCTAAGTCATCCCAAACGAACCATCTTGTATGGTCCTGTCGGGTATACCATTCCAGAGCCGATCCACTCAAACTTTGGCTAAAGTACGCCATCAACAATTCATCTCTACCTCCCGCGCCTCTCATCTTGCTACAGTATCCTCTGAGATGAGCTACCGGATCCCCGTGTCCGTTGTACATGTCGAACTTTGGCAACTTAAATCCTGCAGGAAGCTGCACCTCAGGGAACAAACACAGGTCTTTGTAGGCTACACTTACTTGCCCTCCCAGCCTTTGCATATTGCGGAAAACGTTCTCAAGACTCTTCACTTTCCGAGCCATCTCTTCCTGCCCGGCACTTGCTTCTATCATCGGAGCGTGAGACTCGTGTTGTCTGAAAGTAGGCTCCGGAGGGTAGTAGTGAGGATCCTGGATATGAAACATTGGTTCACTAGAGGATTTGTGGATAACAGCGGGCGGAGGTGCCACATATACATGAGCGACTTGTGGTATAGGAGGTGGTGCTTGCTTGGTTGGAGGTGGTGGCATTTGGGAGGTGGAAGCATAGTAGTGAGGGTAGTCGGGGTAGGTGGAGGACGAGTTCATTGTTGGTGGCTCGGGGTTAGGATTGGCTGGAGGGACATATGCAGGGTTAGCAGGGTAGGCTGGTAGTGGTTGACCTCTTGACCAAGCCTGGTACATTTCAGCCATCTGTTGTCTTAACTTGTACATTTCTTCTTTCATCCCCTGCCACATCCACGATCTCTTCTTCGTGAGCAGGGTCTACAATGGTTGCCTCGATTTCCTGGGACACAGCCTTTGTCATCTTTTTAGATGTGGTGTTGTATGGGTGGGTAGCCAGTATGCCAGTTGCCTAGAAAATCTGAACTCACAAACATCAACACTCGTTAGTTGTTAGCGCATAAATAAGATGCAACGACTTTAAAAACAAACATATTTGCTCGAATCGTTATGCATCATCCCGGCCGCTGCTTACTTCAATCATCATTTTTTCTTTTTCCGCTCTTTTGTTTTCTTTCTTTTTTTTCTTCTTTTCTTTTCTTTTCTTTTTTGCTTTTTCTCTTTTCTTGCTTTTTCTCTCTTTTTTTTGTTTTTTTTTTCTTGCTTTTTCTTCTCTCTCTTTTTCCTTGCCGTTTTCATAATCATGCTCCTATTTATTTGCCTAGCGGATATAAAGGAAATGACATAAAGCAAAAGAATTGGTAACAACACTTTGTTTTCTCATTGATAATTCAAAACCTTGATTACAAAGTGATGTTTTAAAAAAGAAAAATAAAAGATGATGCATGACCTAAGAGTACATTAATGCACCTAGTGCCCGCGAGGCATCATTCGGCCTTGCCGCGGGCCTATATGCTAAACCCCTTTGAAGCCTATCCAGGTCGGCCATGACTTGTTGTACAAAAAACTTCACTGCAGATACAAAAGTCCCCCGAGTCATATCTTCACAAAGCTGAGTCTTTCGGGTGATGTATTGGGCGATGCGAACAACCTTTTCTCTGATGACCCCTTTTTCTTGCAATAGCCGACTTATTTGTTGAGCGCGAGCATCCAAGGTGTGTTGGTTGTCCTTTTGCACTTGTTGTAGCTTCAATTCTAATCTAGCCATAGTCGTGTAGCAATGCTCTCTTTCTTCTTCAAGATCTTTGATAATCTTGTTACTTTTGACTGTGGTTGAGATCATTTTCTTTCTAAGCTGAGCTATTTCAACATCATGCTTGCCTTGTAGCTGCCGGACTAACTTGGCTCTTTCCTCGGCGTCTTTGTCCATTTGCTTCCGAGCCTTGACTAACTCTTTTTCAGCTACGTCCAAATCAAAGCTATAGTCATTCACTTTCCGCCGGAGAATCTCAATTAACTTTTCCTCTCGGGCTGAACGAACTGGGGTCTCGGATGCAATTTTCATTTGAGCTATTTGAGCCTTCAACACATCATTTTCTTTCTTCAGCTGTTTCTTTTCCACTTCATCGGATGCTGCTTGTAAGCTGCTTTCGAAATGAAGATTTCTCAGTTTATCTTCCAACAGACTGATTTTGGCCTCATATTCTTTTTCCTTGGCTGCCCATTTCAGATTTTCCTCGGATTGCTCTATCAGGTCTTGCAAGTGAGGTCTCTTTGAAAGACGTTCGTGTTCAACCCCTCGTCGGTACCATGTGGAGTACCCAGGTGATATCTCCCCCTTTGCTCTATTCGACACACAAGTATCAATCTTCAAATTTTGGCACTCGTTCCAGATTTGCCGGATCTTTGCTTCCGGGAATTGCCCATCCGGACCAATTTCTATAGCTTGCGAACTGAGGTCTCCGTCTCTCGGAACAACTTGACATCTACCCAACTGTCGCAGGGCCCTGTATGGGGCATAAGGTTGGATGCTTTTCAAGCCCATGATAAAAAATGGCGACCCTTCCGTCGGCATATATATTACCTCGTCAAGAGGTAGCCAATCATATGTCCAATCGATTTGGCCATCAGTTAATGATCGAAGATGCAAAATCCAATCTTTGACTCCCTCCGGCAATTTCACTTCTTTTGTTCTCGTACATAATTCTTCCAAACATGTTCGTTCAGCCGAACCATAACTTGAGAACGAAGGATGATGGCATAGATGTTCAATTAACCAAATCTGCAAGATCAAATTACACCCTTCAAAGAAGTTGGCTCCCGCTTTGCACGCAGTCAGAGCACGGTAGATGTCAGCTACAATCATTGGAGCTAGAGTACAATTATCTTATACTATCAATGTGCTAGCTACCCCGGCAACCTTTATACTGATATGCCCATCTTTTCTCGGAAATATGACAATTCCAAGAAATGCCACTGAGAAAGCAAACCTCCAGTGCTCCTCCCATTTTGCTCGGTTGGACTTGCCGCATAACTTGTTCGTGGGGTCGTTGAAACCCCCGATGTGTCCATACCTACTATAGATAAAGTTTAAAGAGCAAAACGCGTTGGCTAGATCTTCGTTGTGAACATTCCTGGCAATTTTCAAAGAGTCCAGAAAACGATGCACCGTTACCGTCCTTGGAGATACCGGGTATTTTCCTTTTAACGGAACCTCAGTCTTCCCGATATAGAAAGCAATTTCCTCTAGAGTAGGAGTGAGTTCAAAATCCGGGAGATGCAATACATTGTGTGTTGGATCCCAAAATGTGACCAACGCTCTAATTATGTCGCCTCGGGGGATTATGTCCAATAATCTCGTAAGATCTTTCAAATAACCTTTGACCCAGTCCTGACCATCTGATCCCATGTCTTGCCACCATAATTTCAGCTCCAAAGGGATTTTATTTAGGAAAAAATGCTCATTCATCATTGTGCTCGTCCTGCACATTTATTAAGGCGATTTTATTTAGAAAAAAGGAAAATCTTTTTCAATGCAAGTTTTCATTTTTGAAGGAAAGGAAAGAAAATGACTTTCGAAGTGGCCATTTTTGCCAAAACAGCCTTCCGGCGTCCTTTCGAACATTCGGCCATTTCCAAAAATAGCGATTACCTCGATTATTTGAAAGGAAAACCTTTTTGGTCTTTTTTTTTCTTTTTTTAAAAAAGTGTGGTTGGACCCGTTTAAAGGTTGCCTACGTATCCCACCTAATGGCGAGAATCAAACCTGCGTAGTTCGGTCAGATTAATCGACCAATTTATTTCAACAACAAAACCATTTTTTCAATTTTTTTTTTTTGATACCCATTTTCACTAACTCTTATTTCTCTCTTTTTTTTCAACAATTTTTCTACCCTTGGGATTTTTGCCGGTCCGCATAATGATCAAGGACAATTAAAAATGCAACACATAATATGCTCGGTCTTAATTACCGGGTCACCTGTCCTAGACGGACCCAACCCCTGTGTTGAGTCCCCTAAGTCAGATATGATGCAAATAAACGTCCTAGACCTAGGTTCAATATCCTCATGTTTTCAATGGTGCTAGACCGTGTACCCGAGCGGACAACTCGGATCGAGGAGGGGGCTACGTACCGGTGACCCGCGGAGTCAATCGGCTTTGTAACTTGTCCGGTCTCTTTTTCTTATTTTTGGTATTGACACTAACAGAAAGGGGAGTCTCAACCAGTAAGCACATCCCCAGAGATAAGAAGAGAAGGGTTTTCGGCACAGTTTTATATATACAGTTCACGCAATATCAAAGCGGTAATCATGTAGCACATTAATCAAAACATATAATGAAATCATATATAAGCAAAAATAGCAATTTTACTGAGCTCGAATTCTTAAACCCCGAACCGAAGTTCTGGGTTACTTATCCCCAGTAGAGTCGCCAGAGCTGTCACACCTCCTTTTTTACCAATACATAACGTATAAATGTAAATGTGCCACTGTTTAATACTACACCCCGAGAAGGAATATAATAATAATCAGTGAAGGAGTTTTTCCACTTAAAGGACAGTCGGAACGGGATCAATTTATTTAATTTTTCAGAGTCGCCACTTGGAAAAATAATGGTGTCCCAAGTCACCGGTTTAATCCCGAACCGAGGAAATTTATGACTCTGTATACAGTCTGCGAAACTAGAAACCTGGATAAGGAATTCTGTTAACCCGGGAGAAGGTGTTAGGCACTCCCGAATTCCGTGGTTTTAGCACGGTCGCTCAACTGCTCTTTTTGCTTTTATCTGATTTCTTTTTATATTTTAACTAGATGCTTTTAATGTTCCGCCTTTTAATTTTAGAAGAATTGCGACGTCACGAAAACACATTTCGAGTCACACCGCAACCGGTACGCCTGTGACTTTAATGCATTTCAGTTTCGCCGAGAGTAAGATTTGGGTCACATAAATGCGCACCCGTATTTAGGAAAGTAATTTATTTACAAATCGTGCCTAAGGGTTCTATCGTCTTTATTAACTTTGGGAAAGACCGTGAAATTCATTAAACGGTCTTCCCGAGTCTAAGTCTTTACAATTAATTTGAGGGCCCCGCAATTGTGTATTTAGTGCGGCGAGGCTCATCTCATTTTATTAACAATATAATCCTAAAATGACTACATTTCCTATTTTTTAGTTTTTATAAATAAAGAAATCTCATAAATAATTTAGAAATTAAAAATGCAATACTTATCTTATTTATGACAAAAAAAAACTTAATGAAACAGATTTTAATCTATGTTTAAACAAAAATTTTTTTTTCGAAATTGTTTTATTTATTAATTTATTATTATTATTATTTTATTATTTTATTAAATACGAAATTTCACAACTTAATAATAAAAAAAGCTAATTTAGAATAATATTAAAAACTTGAATATATAAAAAAGAAAAACCAATAAAATCATTTATTCAAAAAAAACTATCAAAATTATAACAATATTAAAGTTTATATGATAAAATTATTTATTCCAATTATTCAAAGCTAGGTAAAAAAAAACAGAAATCACAAATCAATTGTAATTTTTATTTAAATTCGTTTTTTTTTAATTTGAGGGGCAAATATCCTAATTGATTACATACTAAAAAAAATATTTTTATTTACTACGTTTGGAATTTTTTTTTTAAAAATAACCAGTACTTAAATTAAAACTAAAAATAAAAGTGCAAAACCAACAACTAATATTTGTACAAACTAAACCAATCTTATAACTAATTTAGACTCATATTTTTAACTTTTTTTTTATACTATTTTTTAACTTAAACCCATGATATTAACTATTTACAACTATTTTTCGAAACCATAATCAACCTTAATTATTTACATCTATATTGGGAGATTTGATGAACTTGAAGAAACCATTCTTGTATTATTGAAAACTCAAATCGTACCTAAATGCCTAATTTACGCAAAATAATTAAAATTCGCATTTTTGTTAAACTTAACTACATATTAACAACTTAGTTTATTAAAGACGATATTAGAGAAGTTCTAATTAATTTGATTAACAAAAGAGTAATTCATTCTTCCTAAACAATTTGAATATTAATAAACGTATTTATAACTATACTATTTAATAACCATTTTTAGAAGTGAATTATTATTGCTACAACAAAGCTTAATTATTTAAAGTTATCACAAAACTTACAGAATATTAATATGGAATTTATTGAAACATAATCCGTAAAAGAAAATAGAAATAGAAACTATTTAAAATTTTAACAAAATTTTCATCTTTCCCATGTATTCATCTTATTATTTAAACATGATTAGGTATGTACCTGATATTGGAAATAAAAGAAATACCGGTGATCAACACAGCAATATCACAGCAACAGCAACCTCAAAATACCCAGTATCCGGATTTAAGCAATAAGAATTAATAACCAGAATTGAACTTCAGAATAAGATTTGTAAAAAATGGAAGACTAATTTTTTCAGATTTTTTTTTTTTTTTGTTTTTTTGGTTTTACTATTTGCTAACACTCTTTAAGATTTTTTTTTTCAGATTCTTCTCTCTCAAATTTTTTCTTCTTTTTATAAATGAAATATGATTCTAACTTATATACACAAGACTCAAGGTCCCCTTTTAATTAAAAATAAACCATTATTAATTAAAAAACTAAAAGTAAGATTTCCACTTTCTTTTTATTTTAATCCCACTTTTAATTCCATTATGTTATGTTTTATTCTCCATTATATATATTCTATTAATACTTTTATTACCACTATCTTTTGTTTTGTCTTCCACTTTAATTTAACAATAATTAAATAACTAATGGACAAATAACTTTTATTCAAATAATTGACTATAATTTAATGACTAAAATACCCCCCCCCCAACATTATTAAAAATTACTATTTTACCCCTTCAGCTATAACCAATACACCTAAATTCAAGCAACCAAAATATAGCAAATCTAACTATTTTTGAACAAATTTAACAACAATTCTAACAATCTTGATGAACAATCAAGAACAATCATGATTTTTTAACAACAAAATTTTAGATTCATAATAACAACAAACAAGTAACTTCAAATCACTTAAACATACCATATCAAACAAACTATTTTAATTCTGTAATTAAAATCCGAAATTAGAATTAAGCAAAAAGAGTGAACCAAATTTATTCTAATAAACTTAATAATTATCTAAAATTCAATTTAAACCTACTAACATTACAACCAAGATTTAAGATGCAAAAATGATTGACAATAACATTTCTATATTAATAACTTAACAAAACACATGATTAAAGTATGAAAAATGAAGAAATAATCAAGAAGATGATGAACAACAAATAAGAAACAAAATCAACCATATACTATCTAAATCCGAAAATATACATATATATATATATATATATAGAACCGGTCTATATACATACATATATTCATAATATATATAGAAATGAAATTTCTATATATATATATATATACATATATCATCCAAAAAAACAAAAATAAATAACAAAAATCTGTCCAAAAATAAAATTAATAATAACAATAAAACGAAATATATATATATATATATATACACACACTACTCGAAAGCAAAGTATATATATATATATATATATATATATATATATATATATATATATATATATATATATATATTCTGGCCGAAAAAAAAAGTAATAATAAAAAAAACGAAATATATATATACATACTGTCCGAGAAACAAAAATATATTTATATACATATAATATAGTCATATATACATATATATACAGAAAGTATACATATATATACATAGTATATAGATACATTCGCCGGAAAAATAAAAGAAGAAGAGAACAAGGACTGGACGCTGCTGTTGGACGGGGAAGGGGTAGGGGGAGGTTATTGGCTAAAATTTCCGGTAGCCCTTAGTGGAAACGGGCGGCGGTTGATGCGTTCTTCATGGTGGTGTGCGGCAAAGAAATGGTAGTTGCCGACGAGTTTGTGGCTAGAAGTTTGGGAGAGGGGCTGGTCTACGGGGACTGTTGGACATGAAAAATGGGGGCTGCTGGTGGGTTGGATGGTGAAGAAGGAGAAGAGGAAGGAGGGGGGCGGGTAGTGTGTGGAAGTAAGGAGGAAGAAGAAGAATAGTAAAGTGGAGGCTAGGTCTAGGGTTTTTAGTCTTTGTTTTTGGGTAGTGTCAAAAATAAAGATAAAAAAAAAATAAGGGGTAGGATTTGTTTGGTCAGATTTTAGGGGGTTTAGATTGGGCTTGGGGTTTTGGGTTGGGTAGAATTGATTTGGGCTTGGGGTTACTTAAAAAATTGGCCCAATTTCGAATTTCCTTCTATTTTTGTTCCCTTTTTATTATTAATTAATAAAAGAAATGCTAAGATTAAATTATAAAAATCAAAATTATCTTAAAATACTAATTAACTCCTAATAATAATTATCACACAAAATTAAATATTAATTAAAATAAAATTACATAATTTGGACATTAAATGCTAAAAATGCAAAAATACATATTTTTTTTGTGATTTTTCATTTTCGTAAAATAAACTTAATTATTTCTAAGTATAAACTTGAATTTTATATACAAATGCAACATATTTTTATATTTCTTATTTATTTAAACAAATAAATATGCACAGATAAATGCAAACAATTCAAGAAAAATAACACAAAATTCACGAATATTGAAAACAACACAAAACTCTTTTATTTTGAATTTTTGGGAGAAATTCTCATATAGGGTAAAAATCACGTGCTCACAGCATGAACCTCCAATATTGATAACACAGGAACGCCACATATCCTCCAAGATCTAAATAGTACGCTCAGATTGTCCGTTCGTTTGAGGATGGAATGTTGTGACTCTACCAGCGTACCCAGCTCCCACTGAAATACCCTCCAAAACTGAGAAGTGAACTGAGTACCTCTATCAGAGATAATAGACACTAGAACACCATGTAACCTAATAATTTCCCGAATAAAGATCCCTGCCAACCGCTCCGAAGAGTAAGTAGTACATACTAGAATGAAGTGCGTGGACTTGGTCAGCCGATCCACAATCACCCAAACTGAATCAAACTTTCTCAAATTTAAAGGAAGACCACTCACGAAATCCGTAGTAATCCACTCCCATTTCAACTCAGGAATAACCATGCACTGAAGAACACCGCTTGGCCTCTAATGTTCATACTTGACCTGCTGACAATTGAGACATCGGGCTACATAACTCACAATATTATTCTTCATCCTCCTCCACCAGTAATGATGTCTCAAGTCTAGATACATCTTCGCGGCACCCGGATGAATGGAGTACCGCGAGCTGTGAGCCTCCTCTAGTATCAACTTTCGAAGTCCATCTACATTGGGCACACAAATCCGGCCTTGCATCCTCAACATACCATCACTATCAATAGTCACATCCCTGGCATCATCGTGCTGAACTTTGTCCTTAAGGACAAGCAAATATGGATCATCATACTGACGCTCTCTGATGTGATCATACAAGGAGGACCAAGAAACAACACAAGTCAACACCGGACTTGGCTCTGAAATATCCAATTTCACCATCCGATTGGCCAATGCCTGAACCTCAACTGTGAAGGGCCTTTCCCTAACTGGAATATACGCCAAGCTGCCCATACTAACTTTCTTTTGGCTTAAAGCATCGGCCACTACATTGGCCTTCCCTAGATTATACAATATGGTAATGTCATAATCTTTAAGCAACTCAAGCCACCTCCGCTATCTCAAATTAAGATCTTTCTGTTGGAACAGATGCTGAAGGCTGCGATGATCAGTATACACCTCACATGAAACACCATACAAGTAGTGCCTCCAAATCATGCACGGGGTTGTTCTTCTCATGGGGCTTCAACTGACGAGAAGCATAAGCAATAACTCTACCCTCCTGCATCAGTACACAACCTATGCCAACTCTCGAGGTATCACAATACACGGTGTAGGAACCTAAAGCTGATGGCAATATCAGAACTAGAGTCATGGTCAAAGCCGTCTTGAGCTCTAGAAATCTCTCCTCATACTCCTCGGACCACACAAATAGAGCACCCTTCTAAGTCAATTTGGTCAAGGGTGATGCAATAGAAGAAAATCCCTGAACAACCCGGCTATATATCCTTCCAACCCAAGGAAACTATGGATCTCAGTGGCCGAGGTTGGTCTAGACCAACTCTGCACTGCCTCTATCTTCTTCGGATCAACCTGTATACCATCACTGGACACCATGTGTCCCAGAAAAGCCACAGACCCAAGCCAGAACTTACACTTGAAGAACTTTGCATAAAGTTTCTCCTCCTTCAATCTCTGTAATACTATTCTAAAATGTTGGGCATGCTCCTCCTGGCGACGAGAGTACACCAGGATGTCATCAATAAACACAATCACAAAGGAATCCAGATACGGACAGAACATGTTGTTCATCAAATGCATGAACGCGGTTGGGGCATTAGTCAGCCCAAAAGACATAACTAGAAACTCATAATGCCCATATCTCATCCTGAAAGTTGTCTTTATGATATCAGAATCTCTAATCTTCAGCTGGCGATAACGTGAACGAAGATCAATCTTCGAGAATACCCTCGCTCCTTGGAGCTGATCAAACAAATCATCAATGTGCGGTAGAAGATACTTGTTTCGTTGTTACCTTGTCCAACTGCCTTTAATCAATACACATCCTCATTGAGCCATCTTTATTCTTGACAAACAAGACTGGTGCATCATATGGTGACACACTCGGGCGAATGAACCCCTTTATTTAGTAGTTCCTGAAGCTGCTCCTTCAATTCCTTTAACTCAGATGGTGCCATATGATAGGGAGGAATGGAGATAGGCTGAGTGCCCGGCACCAAAATACTGAAATCAATAACCCATCTGGCGGCATGCCCGGCAGATCCGCCGGAAACACATCCGAAAAATCCCTCACAACGGGAACAAAATCAAGGCTGGGAGTCTCAGCTCCAACATCTCTCAAAAATGACAAATACGATAAACATCCCTTCCTAACCATCTATTGGGCCTTTAAGAAAGAAATTACCCTGTTGGGTACATAATTAGTCATACCATGCCACTCGATCCTCGGAATTCCTGGCATAGCATATGTGATTGTCTTGGCGTGACAGCCTAGAATAGCATGGCACGAAAATAGCGAATCCATGCCCAAAATAACATCAAAAGCAACCATGCTTAATAGCAGTAAGTCAACTCGGGTGTCCAGACCCCTAATAGTAACAAGACATGACCGATATACATGGTCCACAATAATAGTATCGCCCATTGGGGTAGATACATGCACAAGTAACGCAAGACACCCTTGGGTCGTAACCAAATGATGAGCAAAGTATGAAGATACATAGGAATAAGTGAACCGGGATCAAATAAAATTGAGGCATCCCTGTGACAGACCGAAATAATACTTGTGATAACAACATCTAAAGAAACATCATCTAAACGGCCCTGAAGAGCATAGAATCGAGCCTGACCACCACCTAATTGTCCTCCCCCTCTGGGGCAACCCCTAGCTGCCTGAACCTTACCCCTAGCTAGTGGGGTGGGTGCTGAAGATACTAGGCCAGAAAATGAGGGCTGGCCCCTCTGCTGAGATGAACTGGATGCATGACAGGGACACTCTCTCCGCACATTCCCAAACTCGACACACTTATAGCAACTCCCCGGTGCTAGGGGCTGGGACTGAAGGGAACCCCTCACACCAGCGTGGCTAGCTGAAGAACTCGGCCGGGATGAACCCTGAACAGATGGGGCATGAGACGAACTCTACGCTGGAAGTGCACTAAGAGATGGCTGACTCTATTGCGAGCCCTGATAACCTTGACTAGTAGATGAACCACGATACTCTAAGCGAGCTGATTGTGGAGGCCTAAAAGAACGACATCTACTCTACTGAACCTGGCCCCTAGATGGAGCACCACTGAAGCTACCTGATCCTTGAGGGCTCTTGGCCTCCCTCTCCTCTCTCTCCTAATGGCGAGCCCTCTCAATGTCACGAGCAATATCCACTGCATCCTCAAAGGTATGGCTCAGGACCTTCTCTCGAGTCATCAGAATACGGATGGGATAAATAAGTCCATCTATAAATTGCCTGATCCTCTCCTGATCAGTAGGAACCATCCATAGAGCATAACGAGCTAACTCTGAGAATCTCACCTCATACTACATCACAGACATATCTCCCTCACGAAGCCACTCAAACTACCTACGTTGCTCCTCTCTTTGCGACCGTAGTACCCAGTTCTCCAGAAAGATAGTGGAGAAATCCTGCCATGTCAACGGTGCTGCACATGCCGGCCTACGCCACTCATATGCCTCCTACCATGTAAAGACTGGTCCCGAGAACTGAAAGGTGGTAAATTATACCCCACTCAACTCTAGGATCCCTGCTATACGGAGCATACGTCAACACTTGTCGAGAAAACCATGGGCATCCTCGCCCGGCATACCACTGAAAGTAGGAGGTGAAAGCATGTTGAACCTTTCAAGACAACGCTGCTCGTCATTTGGCATCACTGGAACCCTATCACCCTGAACCGGAACAATCGACTGAACTAAGCTAACTAGCTGGACTGGGGCAACCTACTAAACTGGTGGCGCCTCTAGTGTCTACAAATCCCACACTACCTGCTCAGGAGTGCGAGTTGTGGGGTCTGATGACCACCCCCGGTCTGAGATGTAGCTACGGTAGTGTCACACCTCCCTTTTTACTACCCCACTTTGTGAAATAAGCATATAAATACGCTTGTAGGGTATACCCCGACGCTCAAATATCCGAAACAGATAAAATAACGTAAGGGAAGGAGTTTTTCCAATTAAAGGACAATCGGTTCAGGATTTTATTGAGATTAATCAGATTCGCCACTTGGGAAAGATAATGGTGTCCCAAGTCACCGGTTAATCCCGAATCCGAGGAATTTGACTCTTAAAAATGTCTGCGAAGCAAAGATCCGGATAAGGAACTCTGTTAATCCGGGAGAAGGTGTTAGGCATTCTCGAGTTCCGTGGTTTTAGCACGGTCGCTCAATTATCGCTCCCGACTCTTGTTTGACTTAATCACAGATTTTAACAACATATAGTACTTTTTACATTAAGTAGTATTTTTATAGAATTTGTGGCATTGCGAAAATACGCCTCGAGTCATACCGCAACCAGTACGCCTATGACTTTCGGTGTATTTCGGCTTTGCCGAGATTTGGATTTGAGTCGCACCAAGTGCACACTCATTCAATGGAAGGTATATTAAAATCGTGCCTTAAAGTAGTCTATCGGCTTTTAATTGTTTTGGGTAAGACTATGGAATTAACTGGTAGTCTTCCCGAGTCTAATTGTATTATGTTATTACTAGAAGGGGGCCCCGTTGTTTGACATCGGGCGAGGCTCATCCCATTTTTATTTTTAAGGATTCAATGCTAATTTTTGACTATATTTTTCTATATGGTTTTTCCCTTATTCGATTCCTAATACTAAGCATTCCAGGCCCTGTCGAGTTTCTGCTATTTATTGGGGCCTGGTCTTCTCTTTATTAAACGTACGTTCAAACTGCCCAGGTATTCGAGACCCAGGCTATTTTTGGACTTCTGCTCGCCGGCCCAGTTGGCTTCATATAGGGATTCAGGCCCATAACACACATTAGGCCCAAACTAAATAACAATGGCGGCAATTGAAGTAAAAGAACAAAGATACACATTTGAAATAGAAGGCACTTTTATTATTTCAGTAAGAAAACTCAATACATCAATGATATTAACTGTGAATCAACTATTCGAGGCCTTAAACTTTAACTAACAGACTACTTCTTCCTTTTTCACTAACTTTAATGTTCATATTAATCCTGAGAAAGACAATTCAATTACACATGAAACTTGAAGAACAATTGAACTAACTAATTATAGACTATCTAAGACTGACTTATACATGATTATATCATTGGTTTTAATACAACTCAGCTTAAGCAATGTTACAGACCCAGTTGTTAACGATTTTACCAGTTCTTCTAATTATTCTTCTCTCTTTGGACTTATTTGTACCTACTTACTAACTCGCAGATAAAATTAGCTATTGATATTAATATGTGCCACACTAAATTAATACTATCAAAGCCAGTCTTCAACTCGGTTATTACTTCAAACAAGCCATTTCCTCTTTAAACTTACTCGAATCCAGATTTCCAGTTCCAAATCCTATTACCTACGTGAGTTAGTTGGACCTACTGTTATCGATCCATATCAGAGTTATTCAGCCTCGTTTTATGGTTTTTACCTACTTAGTTAAGTGATTTATAACTATTACTATACTATACTCCTACTATTATTACTACTATTACATTGTTTTTGTTGTGTTTTTCCTCTACTACAGGCTACTACAATAAACAAGTTACAAAATTAAACTAACAATATTAAACTACAATCTACACAACAGCATATAATCTAATCTGGGTCTTCATTTCTATTTCAACAAACTCATCATTACAGCTTCGTATGAAAGAGATGTACCTCGATCAATAAGAAGAAAACCAATGAGTCTAGGGGATAAAAGCAAGTAAGCACAGCAGGGACTCAAAGCAATGCAACAGTGTAGATTTTGATGCTAGACGAGCAAAGCAACACATCAACAGCGAGCAAATAATAACCATGGCAGATGACCCAGCAAAGAAAATCAATGAACCAGATTGAACATCAATATATCCTCAACTCGAAAAATCCCAAAAAAATACTACTGTTTTTATGCTATTATTTTTACTCTGAAGCTTTGTATTCAAAAGCCCCACTAATGAATTTCAGATTAAAAATTGGAACCCCCCTATCAACCCCTTTTTAGGATGTATTTATAGTTGGGCAAAGGGCTGAAACTTGGGGAGAAAGTATGGGATAAAATCCCAACTTTCCCCCTCTTGAAATTACCCAATGTACACTTTAGCCCCTAAGTTTGTTAACAGAAAACCCTTCCAGCATGTGCTGGAAGGTTCCAAAGATTCCTTTTGGGGCTTTTTACCAATGTAGCCTTAAGGTTTGGGGATTTTTACTGATTTCCCTTTTTAGGGAGACCATTATACCCTTAAATCTCTGCAAAATTGCAGAAATCAGGGGTACAAATGACTCCCTTACCCTCTTAAGTTCTAAATTATTTTCCAAAATACTATTTCAAGTTCCCTATATGCCCTCAAGGCCACTGCTGATTTACCTGACTGCCTAGGTTAAATTTCAGCTCCTTTGGAACTTATTTAACTAATAGCCAGCCCTTGCATTGGTATTTAAGGGCTGGCCTGATCCACTATTAAGAACTATTTCAATTTTAGCCTCTTTTACTTAGTTCCAGTTAATTAAGACCAATTTATTTCAATTTTAAACTAATTGCAGGACTAGCGTGCTTTATTATTGGAATTAAGTATTTAAAAGCTAGCCAGTCTCAAGTTGAGACTTAGCTTGGGTATTAAACCCAATTGTTGAACATAGGCTGGGCCCAAGCCTTTGCAAGCTTGGCCAACTTAGTGTTCAGGGCTCAAAAGAGAGCCTGGGCAAGTCTGCATTTTGCAGACTTAGCCATTTTGCACAACCAGCCCCTTTTTAAAGGTGGACTGTGTGTTAGGGCCTTATAGAGTGGGTCAACCTTTTGCAAAGTTGACCACTCTTAGGCCAATTGTTGCTTAATATCCTATTGTTTGTGATTTCAAGGTTAATTAGACTAAATTGCAGGACTATCCTCCTTAATTAAAGCTTTCAGCCTATTTAACTAATGGCCAGTCTCAAGTTGAGCTTGGCTTTGCCATTTCAAAGCCCACTATTGAATACAGGATGGGCTAAGGTCTTTGCAGGACTAGCCACCTGTGGTCATGGCTTAATTAGGGGCTTGGTAAGTCTGAATTTTCAGACTTAGCCCAATTATTACACAAATAACCTACTTAAGTGCTTGGTCAGTGTGAGGGACCTAACAGAGCTGGTCAATTGCAAAATTGACCACTCTGATCACTTATTCAACTTGTGACCTATTTTTAATTTTCAGTTTTAACCTATTTCAAAACTAGCCACTCTATGAAACCTAACACTAACAGCTATAACCAATTCACCTAAGCATGATAGGTATTAACAGTGTTCATACTAACAATAAACTTATTGCAAACTCAGTCATTTCAACATACAATTGCACACATAGTCACATGAAACCAAGCAATGTTCATCAGTCAATTAAAACTCAGAAGGGAAGTTTGATAATGATGAATTTTAATTAATCAACTCTCATGACTCAATTTCATGCATCAAAGTGTTAATTAACATCAAACAGACTTAATTACAACCAATTTATGCTAGATGATTCAATGAAAAACCCAGAGTACTTAAAGTTCATGGTCATAGACTCATAGAGGCTAAATCTTACAAAACAGTCAAGAGAAATAGAGCATAGCAGAATAACATGAGAATGATATCAACTAGACCCCCCTAAATCTAGAACTTTTCCAAATGCCAACCATGAGGATGAAGAACAGGAGAACATGGATAAATAGTGAAGAAGAAACCTAAAACTATCATGTGAAAGTGACATAAAGGAGCAGAGTCACTTAACTCAGATTTCAGGGGTTCAAAACCCCAATTTTAAACATGCTATCTAATAGGGGAGGATAACAGAAGAGATACCATGAACTACCACAAGAAGTCTTAACATAGGAGATGAATCAAACAACTAAACCTGGCACTAAGATTAAACATGCTCAGAGACAGAAAAGGACAGCCCAGAGACTACGAAACTCAACTAAAACAACTTAATATAAAGATAAGAATCAAACCAGTGTTAGAACTTAGACATGCAGAACAATAGAAGGGAAATTAGTCAAGAGCCACAGCAGATGGATTTTTAACTCAGGGAAGCAGATCATGATTTGAAATAGACGAACAAGAGAACAAATATGGCTAAACATTTAAAGAAACACAAGAGCAGAACAAGTCATGCATTTTATTCAGATCAGAAGCCATAAGACGAATAAAAGATAGATTCTTGAGCTTTAGAAGGAAAGGTCATGATAGGCAGAGTATAGAGACCAAATCAAAACAAGAAAAACAAGGATAACAATACCCTAATACTAACAAATTCTTTGAACCAAGGAGACAAACAACACAGAACAAGATATAGAAAATGAGCTGGATTAAAAACCCTAAAACTAACGAATAAAGCACAAGATATCAAAACCCAAACAAACAGATAGAAAACAGAAACAAAAAACATGCAAACAAAGTAAAAAAAAAACAATAAAGCTAAAAAGCAGAGACGGGTAAGGGCACTTAGCTTGCAGGGCCGGTCCCCTGAGCTTCCCTTCTTCTTTCACTCTCTACGCTTTTTTTTCTTTTCAAACTCTCAGATCCTTTCTTTTCTTTTCCTTTATTCTCTTTTTTTTTTGTTTTTCTTTTCTGATTTTCTTGTTTTACTTCAAGATGCCGCCTTTTGGGGTTTCTGAGTTTGTGAGGGTGTTTGGGTAGAGTAAAGGTTGGATCTTGAAAAGGCTCGAGTTTTGGAGTCGCCGGAGTTAGGTTTCCGGTGACACTTTTTGGGATATTCGACGAGTTCCAGGCAGATTCGAGGGAAACCATTAGGGTAGGATGATAGATCAAGTGAGAAGGGTTCGAATGGCGTTGGTTTGAAAGAGTGGTTCGTTTTTTGATGGTCACCGGTGGTGAGTTCCGGTGACTGGAGTTCTGGAGAAGGGGTCTGTTTTAGAGTTTTTTGGTGTTTGATGAGGTGAAGAAGAAGGAGAAGAAGGGAATAGGAGAGGAAAAAGGTTGGGAATGGCCGGCGACCACCGTGGAGAGTGGTAGCCGCCATGGCCGGCTAGGGTTTGTGACGGTTCGAAGAAGATGAAGAAGGAGAGATTGGGCGGCTAGGTTAGAGTGTTCGAGAGATGGCTTGGTCTGTTCAGACCAAAGCCTTAAATACTCGGGGTAATTGATGAGATCTGAGCCGTTCAAACGATAAAGATCGACGGCTCTAATTGATGTTACTAAAACAACGTCGTGTCGTTACAAATAAGGCCCTAGGCTATTGACCATCAGATCATTTTAAGCGGACGGTTGAGATTTGATCACACATTAATTAATTAAAACCAACTCGCTAATTATTTGGGCCGTTGGATCAAACACGACGGACGGCTGAGATCATCCATCTTTAACGAACTGGATCCATTCCTTTGGGCTGAGGCGTTTGGGCCATTTGATTTAAGTCAAAATGGCCCAATCTTATTAAACCTACCTATTTTTGTATTTTTCTGATTTTAATTATTTTTATGTATTTTCTTTTATACCTTTTTATGGAATATTATAAAAATCTAATTTCCTATTTAACCTAATTATTTAGTATTTTTTCAATTTTTCTACTATTTTCCCTTAATTTCCGCTATTTAAACTATTTTTTTTATTTTCTTCTTAAAACTAATTAATTAAAATAAAGTAATTACCTAGCCTAATTTTTTTTTGATTTTTCTAATTTCTATTTATTCAAGCACACAAAGTATAGCTAATTTCAAACAAAGCAATTAATTGCACTAAAAAACATATTTTATTTTGATTTTGGAATTATTTGCCCGGTGCAAAAATCACGTGCTTACAACTGCCCCTCTTTGCTCGGGAACACGAAGAGTTTCAGTGCAAAGATAAGTGAGCAGAAATGATAGATTTTGCACATTGGCACATTCCGTGAAAGCATTTTTGAAAATCTTTTGACCGCACCCTGCTTTAGAGGTTGCCTACATATCCTAGGCTAAACAGGAATCATGTCAGTGTAGTTCGGGATGGTCTGGCAGTTTAAAAACTACCAGACTCACTGTTGCATCGACACTGTCGAGACCTGCCGACTTACTCCTTATTACACCGGGGGAAGAAATGTAAAAATGAAAAAGCTATTTTAAGCTATGATCCTACAATTACAATTGTTCCTAATCTAGCTTTTGCTTTTCTTCCTTTTTTGATTTTCTGTGATGCCGACTCTCTCTATTTTTTGTTGATTTTCTTTGATACCGACTCTCTTTTTTGTTGATTTTTTTTCTTGTTTTCCCCTCTTTTTTTTTAATTTTCAATGGTACTTCTTGTCCTCGAGCTGAAACCTGCTCAAAACAAAACAACAAACTTTTGCCCCTTTTTTTTCTTTTTCTGCCCCAGTATGGGCTTTTAGCTATATAAACCGAAACTTGCAGAAATGTATTCCCGTATTTGAAGGTGGGCACCTAACAGAATTTAAACGTGCAATGCGATGCAGAAAAATATTCCCGTATTCGAAGGTGGGCACCTAACAGAAATTAAACGTGCAATGCGATGAAAAAAAATATTCTAGTATTCGAAGGTGGGCACCTAACAGAAATTAAACGTGCAATGCGATGTAGAAAAATATTCCCGTATTCGAAGGTGGGCACCTACCAGAAATTAAACGTGCAATGCGATGCAGAAAAATATTCCCGTATTCGAAGGTGGGCACCTAACGGAAATTAAACGTGCAATGCGATGCAGAAAAATATTCCCGTATTCGAAGGTGGGCACCTAACAGAAATTAAACGTGCAATGCGAATGCAGAAAAGTATTCCCGTATTTGAAGGTGGGCACCTAACGTAAATTAAACGTGCAATGCAAAATGCAGAAAAGTATTCCCGTATTAGATGGTGGGCACCTAACAGAAATTAAATTGCCATTCCATTCTTCGGGCGGGCACCCCGACTTCAACAACTAACAGAAATTAAACGTGCAATGCGATGCAGAAAAATATTCCCGTATTCGAAGGTATGCAGAAAAAATATTTTCGTATTCGAAGGTGGTCACCTAACAGAAATTAGACTTGCAATGCGATGCAGAAAAATATTCCCGTATTCGAAGGTGGGCACCTAACAGAAATTAAACGTGCAATGCGATGCAGAAAATATTCCCGTATTCGAAGGTGGGCACCTAACAGAAATTAAACGTGCAATGCGATGCAGAAAAATATTCTCGTATTCGAAGGTGGACACCTAACAGAAATTAAACGTGCAATGCGATGCAGAAAAATATTCCCGTATTCGAAGGTGGGCACCTAACAGAAATTAAACGTGCAATGCGATGCAGAAAAATATTCCCGTATTCGAAGGTGGGCACCTAACAGAAATTAAACGTGCAATGCGATGTAGAAAAATATTCCCGTATTCGAAGGTGGGCACCTACCAGAAATTAAACGTGCAATGCGATGCAGAAAAATATTCCCGTATTCGAAGGTGGGCACCTAACGGAAATTAAACGTGCAATGCGATGCAGAAAAATATTCCCGTATTCGAAGGTGGGCACCTAACAGAAATTAAACGTGCAATGCGATGCGGAAAAATATTCCCGTATTCGAAGGTGGGCACCTAACAGAAATTAAACGTGCAATGCGATGCATAAAAATATTCCCGTATTCGAAGGTGGGCACCTAACAGAAATTAAACGTGCAATGCGATGCAGAAAAATATTCCCGTATTCGAAGGTGGGCACCTAACAGAAATTAAACGTGCAATGCGATGCATAAAAATATTCCCGTATTCGAAGGTGGGCACCTAACAGAAATTAAACGTGCAATGTGATGCAAAAAAGTATTCCCGTATTTGAAGGTGGGCACCTAACAGAAATTAAACGTGCAATGCGATGCAAAAAGTATTCCCGCAGCCTGAGGACTGGGGAGTGGATTTTAAAGGATGCTACCTTCCTTTTTTGGTATTTTCTTTTACCAATTATCTCTTGCCTGTGAATTTCTCCACTTATTTGGCGAACTTTCTCTTTTTTGCGTTTTCTATTTTTTTACATTGGTCACATTCACTTTAAAGTGATGAGTGACAATTTGTTCCTGCATGCAACAAAATTTATTAGATATAAACTGCTGGCAACTGGCATCTGCCGTCCCTGCCTTTTATTGCTTTTCTCTTTTTGCTTTTTCTCCTGCTGTGTAACCTTTAGCTGCTTGTCTCTTGCAAACTCCTTTTTTTTGTATTTTCTCACTTTTCCATTTTTGTTTTGTTTTCTTTTCCTTTGGCCATGTTTGCCAAGCTTCCTTATTTCCTTCCCAACTCTTCCTTCTTTTTGACCCAGTATTGTTTCAGCTTTCGTTATCAGGAGCTGGTAGTTAGCTCTCAAAAGGTAAACAATGAAATGCAGAAAAATGAAAGAAAGGTAAGGGCGTTTTGGAGAGATATAGAACTTATCTGGGTATTTGCTGGCTGATTCCGCTGACCATGCCATGTATTTAAACTCTGACCCAGTTCGTTCCAATCATTTATTCTGTCTCCGAATTGTTTCCAACCCAAACCGCTACTATTTTTTATGCTTTTCTCTTTTCTGGTAATCATCACGATCGCCCTACGGTGCCTTGAAAGGTTTTCACCAATAAGACTCTCTCATTTATTCTCTCAACCTCACAATCGTCTCACAGTGCCGGTTAAGGTTTTCACCGATGAGACTCTCTCATTTTATTTCTCTCAAACTCACAATCGCCTCACAGTGCCGGTTAAGGTTTTCACCGATGAGACTCTCTCATTTTTTTTCATTTTTTCATTTTTCCTTTTTGTATTTTGTTTTCTGTACCACGGGTATTATCCGATGTTTCGCTCCTCCTTCATTGCATTCGTTATCATTTCGGAATTGATCGGAAGGTCTTTCTTTGGACTGTAACGTGGCTTTTGGATGGGTTGAGAAAGAAAGTATAAAGGCTCAAAATCTCACGAGGGTTCAAAGATATTTACAACTCTCAGAATTATTAAACATAACTTCTGCCCCAGTTTCAATATGTGGGGAATTTTTGGATTTTTTCTTTATTGTGACTGAACCTCAGAGAGACTGCCTACGTACCCTTTCGGGATCAAATCATACATAGTTCATCCAACTTCATTAGTTAGATGGATTTCTTTTTGAATTTTCCCCGATTTCTTTTGTCTTTTCCTCTCTTTTTTTTCATCATTTTTTTTCATCATTTTTTCATCATCATTTTTTTTCGTTTTGTCAATTTCGATTTTATGATTCTAAGAGAGGGATGCGAAAGAATATATTCATTAAGGTTCAAGGGTTTTGTCAATGGATAAAGTGTTTGGATAGAGAATAAAATGCCTTCGTTATTTCAATTCCAAAATCACAACAAAATACAAAACACATAATTGAAAAGGAATCATACATAGTATCTTTTGACTGCATCTGAATTGATAGCAGTCTCTACGCACTTTCCTTCAATATCTGTTAAATATAATGCCCCATTGGACAACACCCGCGATACCACAAATGGTCCCTGCCAATTTGGCGCAAATTTGCCATTCGCCTCGGCCCAATGCGGTAAAGTAACCCATCGCAACCAAAACGAGCCTATGCCCATTGGAAGCTGTTGGCTCTATCAGTTCCATAACATCTATGCCCCTGTTTCAAAGCAAAGAAAAATCTGTTAGTTTAAATGCGGTGGTTGGTTGTGGCCTTGAATTTTGATGGCGACTGCTTTCCACTTGAATGCCTTTCCTGTTCACCGACTATCCAAAAATCTGTCTTCCTTACCGCATGTATACTGTTCCTTTCTTGACGGATCTCACAAAATCTGACCTTAAAGTCTTATGATTCCTTCAATGATTTCATTTGATAACCTTGGGTGTTTCTTGACTGACTCTTTCTTTTGTCAGAAGATATACCTCCTCTCTATTCAAACCCCCGTACTTCCATTCGTTATATTTTCCCTGAGTTGGCACTTTGCCGACCTTTGTGTCTTGCATGATCCCCAAACATTTTAATTTCATTGCACATGTTGCTCTTTTGGCTTAAATCACTGGCCTTGTCATTCCCTGACTTACAACAATTGTCGTGTTGGCTAAATCCCATCTTGTGCAATTGGAAAGCTTGGTGGCAAATTTTGAAATCATTTCTATACTTGTTATGGCCCGACAGACTCGATAAGAGGGAGGGTAAAACAAGGTATGAAGAATAAAGAGAAATGAAGATACAATTCCTAACAAGAAACCTACAGAAGAATGGCCTATCGGATGTGAATACCGACTCTAGCGACCTTAACATGCACTTCAGCCTTCATTGTATAGCAAATCTGATGTTCAACTCTTGTTGCAAGTTCTGCCGTGAAACCGGTCTCAGCACTTCATTTCTTTGATCTGATCCTTAATCGACTTGTAGTGCCCGTAGGGTTTTCACCATCAAGCCTTTCTCCTTTTTGATTTTCTTTCTCTCAACTCACTGTCGCCTTACGGTGCCCGTGAGGGTTTTCACCGATAAGACTCTCTCATTTTAATTTCTCTCATCTTGGAGTCCAGTGGTAGTTCTCATCATCTTGAATTCGTCATTCTGCTTTGTTCGGACTGGAGTGTTGCCCTTGATGTGATTCACCTTTGCTCGTTTGACTCGGCATTTCTTGAAGATTGATCGGAAGGTCTTCCTTTGGACCGTAATGCAGGCTTTTGGATGGGGTTTAGAAGAAAGGATATAAAGGCTCAAAATATTTTAAAGTGGCTTAAAGATTACAACTTTCGAAATCTTATTTCTTCAACAACCATAACTGTTGCCCCAGTTTCATTCTTGGGGGATATTTTTTTATTTTTCCTTTATTGTGACTGAACCTCAGTGAGGCTGCCTACGTACCCTTTCGGGATCAAGTCAGACGTAGTTCAGATCATAAGATCGCTTCCTTGTTGCGATTTGACTTCTCCCGATTTTTTTCTTTTCTCTTCTTTTCTTTTCTTTTTCTTTCTTCTTTTTTCCTTTTTCGCTTTTTTTTCCTTCTTTTCTCCATTTGATTTCCCCGCTCAATCCTCAATTTTGTTGTTGATTCCGAAAAGAGGGATATGAAAGAAAATATAATAAGGCTCGAAGGGATAATAATGGATAAAGTGTTTGGATAGCCGAATAAAATGTCTTCGTCATTCCAATATTCGAGACTTACCAAGTACAAACTACACATTTAAACACCTTTCGACCGATTCACATATTTGCCTTCGGTATTTGATGATTCTCAGTGCCATTGGGCAACAATCTCAATACCACGAACGGTTCCTTAGCTTTGGGGTATTTTTACCTTTGGCTTTAAATTGATGATGCATTTCCAAGGCATTTCTTTATGTTACGCTTTCCCCAATGCTCACTTGATTCCGGCTTCACAGTATTCCAATATGTTTTTATTTCTTCCGAGTATCATTACATCTTCAACATTGTTTCATTGACTTTTAAAAACCAAGCTTAGAATTATGTGCATGTCATGTTGCTAAAGTCAGTGTGAGAAGAAATGCAAAGTGATCAGAAATGGAATGACTAGGAATGATGGGAAACAAAGAGTTGTACTAAACTGATGGTGTTGAAACAACAAGAAAACGAATAGACTAGATTAGAATTACAAACCTAGACGTCACTAAACAATTTTTATTACTAAACAAAGCAAAGATAGAAGGGTTTTGATTCTCAAGACAACGTCCGGATTACAACCCTGAAATAACCCGGGTAACAGAAACGACACCAAAATAAAACTACCAAAACTCCAAGAGTTGGAGCACCTTTCCAATTGACAAGCATGGCATCTTAGCCACTGTATTCTGCATTAAGATCGCTTTCTATATCAATATCCTCGGCTTCCAAAGAAAAATCTCTTCACCCTCATCATCGGGCATCGTCCCCATAAAATGCGCAATGTCACATGCAGGTAGAGGATTCTGTGTAATGATCAGGGTGCCAGTGTCTTGGACCGCAATCATTCCTGCCTGAATCATTCTTTCTATTTCCTCTTTCAAATTCCAACATCTTTCAACATCATGCCCCTGAGCATTGGAGTGGTATACACATCGTGCAGCAGAATTGAAGCTTCTTGCAAGAGGATTTGGAATACATCTGGCGAGCAACTTAATCAAGCCAACATGATTCAACCTTTCGAACAAACTCACATAAGATTCTCCGATAGGGGTGAAAGCCTTTTCTCGCTTCAGCAACCTTTTCTTCCTAAACGCCTTGTTGGCTTGAAACTTGACCCAGGGGGTTTCCGGTATGTTTGTGGGGGTCGGTAGGCTTTTTGTGGAATTTGGTACCTGGAAGTTGAATTACGATTTTGGGTGCCCTGGGGAGAGTAGTGGGGTTGGGGATGGGAGTAGTGTTGGGAGAGCATAGCTGGGGGACGAGTAATTGAGCTACTCGAGTGGCTAGACAGGCTGCGATAGGCAGGTATATTTGGCATCCGGTTCAGTGTAAGGACCGGGTCCATGAAACTAGGTGGTGGCGGGGGTGGTGCTTTTCCATCCATCCATGCCCGATACATTTCAGCCACGTGTTGTCTTAATATTTTGACTTCTTCTACTAACATGTGGTTCCGTTCAACCAGCTGTTGTCGGGTACCGGTACCAACCCACTCAGTCTTGAGATTTTCTGCCATTGTCCTCTGACCTTGTATTATAGGGAAGAGTTATTTTGGAACCACAACCAACCACCTTTCTGAAAAATGGATACAACAAAACGAAGCCAGCATGTCAGCATTTTGGTATCCCGCTCATTGATCATTTTTTTTTCATTTTCTGCTATTTTCTTTTCTTTTTCCCCTTTTGTGGTTTTTTTCATTTTCTCTCTTTTTTTTCCTTTTGTAATTTTTCATTCATTTTTTTTCTTTTTGGTTATGGAAATGGTCGAATCCTATGTGGATTGCCTACGTATCATGACCCCGCATGAATCAGACCGAGCGTAGTTCTTGCAAATTAATGCAAGAAATAAAGAGATGTTTATTTGATTTTTTTTTTGATTTTTTTTCTTTTTTTTTGAAGGAAAAATATAGAAGCCGACTCCAACTACAAACTTATGTAGGAGATTTCTACAAGAATAAGAATATTTTTTGTGTCAATTATGACTATTTCTACAAAATTTGCCACATAATGGCTTATTTGACAAAATGACTATTTTTGCAAAAATATTTAAGAAAGATAAACTTGAATTTTTTTATCCTGTGGCTCATGAGGCATCGTTCGGCATCACCATAAACCAACACAAGGCTATTTTTCATAAATTGGCCATGTAATGGCTTATTTATACAAAGTGGCTCTTTTTGCAAAATTTTATTTAAGAAGATGCAAATTCAAAATTTTATCCTGGGGCCTATGGGGCATCATTCAGCATCGACACAGGCCAACACAAGACTGAGGAAGTTAAAATGCAAAAATATGGCTATTTCAGCAAAATTCCGGCCATGTAATGGCTTATTTGATAAAGTGGATATTTTTGAAAAGTTGAGTGATGACTCAAAAACTTGATTTTTGCGGATACAGCCTTTCGACATTTCCGCGAGGGAATATTTCAAGGTTGCGTCCAAAATTATTTACAAATGACTCAAAGTGGCTATTCTTGCAAAAACGGCCTTCCGGCGTCTTTTTGAGGGACATTCGGCTTAGTTTAAGCAAGAATAGCATCACCCGACTTATTTATAACAAAATAAAAAATTTGACATTTTTTGGTTATTTTTGCAAAAGGGGTATGAACCCAGACTTGATTTATTGAAAACTAAACACACATTTTTTTTGATTTTTTTTTAAAAGGGGTGGTTGGACCCGATGAGGGTTGCCTACGTATCCCACCTAATGGCGAGAATCAAACCTGCGTAGTTCGGTCAAATTATTCGACCAGTTATTTCAACAAAAAATTGTTCCACCTTTTTTTTAGATTTTCAAATTTTTCGGATACCTATTTTCTATAACTCTTATTTTTCTCTCTCTTTTTTCTTCTTTTTCAACAATTTTTCTATCCTCGGGATTTCCACCGGTCCGCATAACGATCAAGGACAATAAAAATGCAACACATAACATGCTCGATCTTTTCCAATAACGGGTCACCTGTCCTAGACGGACCCAACCCCTGTGTTGAGTCCCCTAAGTCAGATATGATGCAAATAATCGTCCTAGACCTATGTTCAAAATCTTGCAGTTTCATGGGATGCTAGACCGTGTACCCGAGCGGACAACTCGGATCGAGGAGGGGGCTACGTACCGGTGACTCGCGAAGTCAATCGGCTTTGTAACTTATCCGGCCTCTATTTTCTTAATTTAGGGTGACTTTAACAGAAAGGGGAGTCTCAACCAGTAAGCACATCCCCAGGGGTGAAGAGAGAAAGGTTTTCGGCACAATTTTTATATACAATCCACATAATTTCAAAGCGATAGAGCACATAGCATGTTGTTCAAATCATATAATGAAGTCAAACAATATCGCAAACAGCAATTCTAAAGAGCTCGAGTTCTTAAACCCTGAAACCGAAGTTCGGGGTTGGAGTCCCCAGCAGAGTCGCCAGAGGTGTCACACCTCCCTTTTTACTCCCCCACTTTGGGAAATAAGCATATAAATACGCTTGTAGGGTATACCCCGACGCTCAGATATCCGAAACAGATAAAATAACGTAAGGGAAGGAGTTTTTCCAATTAAAGGACAATCGGTTCGGGATTTTATTGAGATTAATCAGAGTCGCCACTTGGGAAAGATAATGGTGTCCCAAGTCACCGGTTAATCCCGAATCCGAGGAATTTGAGTCTTAAAAATGTCTGCGAAGCAAAGAACCGGATAAGGAACTCTGTTAACCCGGGAGAAGGTGTTAGGAATTCCCGAGTTCCGTGGTTTTAGCACGGTCGCTCAATTGTCGTTCCCGACTCTTGTTTGACTTAATCACAGATTTTAACAACATATAGTACTTTTTACATTAAGTAGTATTTTTATAGAATTTGTGGCATTGCGAAAATACGCCTCGAGTCATACCGCAACCAGTACGCCTATGACTTTCGGTGTATTTCGGCTTTGCTGAGATTTGGATTTGAGTCGCACCAAGTGCATACTCATTCAATGGAAGGTATATTAAAATCGTGCCTTAAAGTAGTCTATCGGCTTTTAATTATTTTGGGTAAGACTATGGAATTAACTGGTAGTCTTCCCGAGTCTAATTGTATTATGTTATTACTAGAAGGGGGCCCCGTTGTTTGACATCGGGCGAGGCTCATCCCTTTTTTATTTTTAAGGATTCAATGCTAATTTTTGACTATATTTTTCTATATGGGTTTTCCCTTATTCGATTCCTAATACTAATCATTCCAGGCCCTGTCGAGTTTCTGCTATTTTTTGGGGCCTGGTCTTCTCTTCATTAAACGTACGTTCGAACTGCCCAGGTATTCGAGACCAAGGCTATTTTTGGACTTCTGCTCGCCGGTTCAGTTGGCTTCATATAGGGATTCAGGCCCATAACACACATTAGGCCCATACTAAATAACAATGGCGGCAATTCAAGTAAAAGAACAAAGATACACATTTGAAATAGAAAGGCACTTTTATTATTTCAGTAAGAAAACTCAATACATCAATGATATTAACTGTGAATCAACTATTCGAGGCCTTAAACTTTAACTAACAGACTACTTCTTCCTTTTTCACTAACTTTTAATGTTCATATTAATCCTGAGAAAGACAATTCAATTACACATGAAACTTGAAGAACAATTGAACTAACTAATTATAGACTATCTAAGACTGACTTATACATGATTATATCATTGGTTTTAATACAACTCAGCTTAAGCAATGTTACAGACCCAGTTGTTAACGATTTTACCAGTTCTTCTAATTATTCTTCTCCATTTGGACTTATTTGTACCTACTTACTAACTCGCAGATAAAATTAGCTATTGATATTAATTTGTGCCACACTAAATTAATACTATCAAAGCCAGTCTTCAACTCGGTTATTACTTCAAACAAGCCATTTCCTCTTTAAACTTACTCGAATCCAGATTTCCAGTTCCAAATCCTATTACCTACGTGAGTTAGTTGGACCTACTATTATCGATCCATATCAGAGTTATTCAGCCTCGTTTTATGGTTTTTACCTACTTAGTTAAGTGATTTATAACTATTACTATACTATACTCCTACTATTATTACTACTATTACATTGTTTTTGTTGTGTTTTTCCACTACTACAGGCTACTACAATAAACAAGTTACAAAATTAAACTAACAATATTAAACTACAATCTACACAATAGCATATAATCTAATCTGGGTCTTCATTTCTATTTCAACAAACTCATCATTACAGCTTCGTATGAAAGAGATGTACCTGGATCAATAAGAAGAAAACCAATGAGTCTAGGGGATAAAAGCAAGTAAGCACATCAGGGACTCAAAGCAATGAAACATTGTAGATTTTGATGCTAGACGAGCAAAGCAACACAACAACAGCGAGCAAATAATAACCCCGGCAGATGACCCAGCAAAGAAAATCAATGAACCAGATTGAACATCAATATATCCTCAACTCGAAAAATCCCAGAAAAATACTACTGTTTTTATGCTATTATTTTTACTCTGAAGCTTTGTATTCAAAAGCCCCACTAATGAATTTCAGATTAAAAATTGGAACCCCCCTATCAACCCCTTTTTAGGATGTATTTATAGTTGGGCAAAGGGCTGAAACTTGGGGAGAAAGTATGGGATAAAATCCCAACTTTCCCCCTCTTGAAATTACCCAATGTACACTTTAGCCCCCAAGTTTGTTAACAGAAAACCCTTCCAGCATGTGTTGGAAGGTTCCAAAGATTCCTTTTGGGGCTTTTTACCAATGTAGCCTTAAGGGTTGGGGATTTTTACTGATTTCCCTTTTTAGGGAGACCATTATACCCTTAAATCTCTGCAAATTTGCAGAAATCAGGGGTACAAATGACTCCCTTACCCTCTTAAGTTCTAAATTATTTACCAAAATACTATTTCAAGTTCCCTATATGCCCTCAAGGCCACTGCTGATTTACCTGACTGCCTAGGTTAAATTTCAGCTCCTTTGGAACTTATTTAACTAATAGCCAGCCATTGCATTGGTATTTAAGGGCTGGCCTGATCTACTATTAAGAACTATTTCAATTTTAGCCTCTTTTACTTAGTTCTAGTTAATTAAGACCAATTTATTTCAATTTTAAACTAATTGTAGGACTAGCCTGCTTTATTATTGGAATTAAGTATTTAAAAGCTAGCCAGTCTCAAGTTGAGACTTAGCTTGGGTATTAAACCCAATTGTTGAACATAGGCTGGGCCCAAGCCTTTGCAAGCTTGGCCAACTTAGTGTTCAGGGCTCAAAAGAGAGCCTGGGCAAGTATGCATTTTGCAGACTTAGCCATTTTGCACAACCAGCCCCTTTTAAAAGTGGACTGTGTGTTAGGGCCTTATAGAGTGGGTCAACCTTTTGCAAAGTTGACCACTCTTAGGCCAATTGTTGCTTAATATCCTATTTTTTGTGATTTCAAGGTTAACTAGACTAAATTGCAAGACTATCCTGCTTAATTAAAGCTTTCAGCCTATTTAACTAATGGCCAGTCTCAAGTTGAGACTTAGCCTGGGCAATTGAAGCCCAATTACTGAACATAGGCTGGACTAAGGTCTTTGCAGACTTAGCCACCTAAAGTTCAGGGCTCAAATAGAGCCTGGGCAAGTCTGCCTTTGCAGACTTAGCCAGTTATTACACAGCTAGCCAACTTTTAAGTGTTGGTCAGTGTGAGGGACCTAACAGAGCTGGTCAATTGCAAAATTGACCACTCTGATCACTTATTCAACTTGTGACCTATTTTTAATTTTCAGTTTTAACCTATTTCAAAACTAACCACTCTATGAAACCTAACACTAACAGCTATAACCAATTCACCTAAGCATGATAGGTATTAACAGTGTTCATACTAACAATAAACTTATTGCAAACTCAGTCATTTCAACATACAATTGCACACATAGTCACATGAAACCAAGCAATGTTCATCAGTCAATTAAAACTCAGAAGGGAAGTTTGATAATGATGAATTTTAATTAATCAACTCTCATGACTCAATTTCATGCATCAAAGTGTTAATTAACATCAAACAGACTTAATTACAACCAATTTATGCTAGATGATTCAATGAAAAACCCAGAGTACTTAAAGTTCATGGTCATAGACTCACAGAGGCTAAATCTTACAGAACAGTCAAGAGAAATAGAGCATAGCAGAATAACATGAGAATGATATCAACTAGACCCCCCTAAATCTAGAACTTTTCCAAATGCCAACCATGAGGATGAAGAACAGGAGAACATGGATAAATAGTGAAGAAGAAACCTAAAACTATCATGTGAAAGTGACATAAAGGAGCAGAGTCACTTAACTTAGATCTCAGGGGTTCAAAACCCCAATTTTAAACATGCTATCTAACAAGGGAGGATAACAGAAGAGATACCATGAACTACCACAAGAAGTCTTAACATAGGAGGTGAATCAAACAATTAAACCTGGCACTAAGATTAAACATGCTCAGAGACAAAAAAGGACAGCCCAGAGACTACGAAACTCAACTAAAACAACTTAATATAAAGATAAGAATCAAACCAGTGTTAGAACTTAGACATGCAGAACAATAGAAGGGAAATTAGTCAAGAGCCACAAGCAGATGGATTTTTAACTCAGGGAAGCAGATCATGATTTGAAACAGACGAACAAGAGAACAAATATGGCTAAACATTTAAAGAAACACAAGAGCAGAACAAGTCATGCATATTATTCAGATCAGAAGCCATAAGACGAAGAAAAGATAGATTCTTTAGCTTTAGAAGGAAAGGTCATGATAGGCAGAGTATAGAGACAAAATCAAAACAAGAAAAACAAGGATAACAATACCCCAATACTAACAAATTCTTTGAACCAAGGAGACAAACAACACAGAACAAGATATAGAAAACGAGCTGGATTAAAAACCCTAAAACTAACGAATAAAGCAAAAGATATCAAAAACCAAACAAACAGGTAGAAAACAGAAACAAAAAACATGCAAACAAAGTAAAAAAAAAACAATAAAGCTAAAAAGCAGAGACGGGTAAGGGCACTTAGCTTGCAGGGCCGGTCCCCTGAGCTTCCCTTCTTCTTTCACTCTCTACGCTTTTTTTTCTTTTCAAACTCTCAGATCCTTTCTTTTCTTTTTCTTTATTCTCTTTTTTTTCTTTTCTGATTTTCTTGTTTTACTTCAAGATGTCGCCTTTTGGGGTTTCTGAGTTTGTGAGGGTGTTTGGGTAGAGTAAAGGTTGGATCTTGAAAAGGCTCGAGTTTTGGAGTCGCCGGAGTTAGGTTTCCGGCGACACTTTTTGGGATATTCGACGAGTTCCAGGCAGATTCGAGGGAAACCATTGGGGTAGGATGATAGATCAAGTGAGAAGGGTTCGAATGGCGTTTGTTTGAAAGAGTGGTTCGTTGTTTGATGGTCACCGGTGGTGAGTTCCGGTGACCGGAGTTCTGGAGAAGGGGTCTGTTTTAGAGTTTTTGGTGTTTGATGAGGTGAAGAAGAAGGAGAAGAAGGGAATAGGAGAGGAAAAAGGTTGGGAATGGCCGACAACCACCGTGGAGAGTGGTAGCCGCCATGGCCGGCTAGGGTTTGTGACGGTTCGAAGAAGATGAAGAAGGAGAGATTGGGCGGCTAGGTTAGAGTGTTCGAGAGATGGCTTGGTCTGTTCAGACCAAAGCCTTAAATACTCGGGGTAATTGATGAGATCTGAGCCATTCAAACGATGAAGATCGACGGCTCTAATTGATGTTACTAAAACGACGTCGTGTCGTTACAAATAAGGCCCTAGGCTATTGACCATCAGATCATTTTAAGCGGACGGTTGAGATTTGATCACACATTAATTAATTAAAACCAACTCGCTAATTATTTGGGCCGTTGGATCAAACATGACGGACGGCTGAGATCATCTATCTTTAACGAACTAGATCCATTCCTTTGGGCTGAGGCGTTTGGGCCATTTGATTTATGTCAAAATGGCCCAATCTTATTAAACCTACCTATTTTTGTATTTTTCCGATTTTAATTATTTTTATGTATTTTCTTTTATACCTTTTTTATGGAATATTATAAAAATCTAATTTCCTATTTAACCTAATTATTTAGTATTTTTTGCAAATTTTCTACTATTTTTCCTTAATTTCCGCTATTTAAACTATTTTTTTTATTTTCTTCTTAAAACTAATTAATTAAAATAAAGTAATTACCTAGCCTAATTTTTTTTTGATTTTTCTAATTTCTATTTATTCAAACACACAAAGTATAGCTAATTTCAAACAAAGCAAATAATTGCACTCAAAAACAAATTTTATTTTGATTTTGGAATTATTTGCCCAGTGCAAAAATCACGTGCTCACAGGTAGTAGTGGCCGAGACTGCCTGAGCCAGACCAATAAGTTAGGGCCTCCTGAATACCCAGAATCACAATTGGCATAGCTGGTTCCTAAGAGGTGCTGCTGAAACCTCTACGGTTGGAGGTTGATCCTGAGTGGGGGCAACTTGTGGGTCGACTGGTACTGCCCCTGCTGCTCTACCTCGACCACGACCACAGCCGCGTCCACAGCCTCTAATGGGTGGCAATGGTGGCCATCTACCATATTCGATGGTACGTGTTCTCGCCATCTACTAGAGAATAAAATACAGAAGTTTAGTTCTCGGATCAACAAAGTCGCACGACAAGAATTTCAAGAATATGAAGTTTTTCCTAAAGGTTCTGCAGCCTCCCGTGGATAAGTATAGACGTCTTCGTACCGATCCGCAAGACTCTACTAAACCGGCTCATGACTTGCAAGACCTGATAACCTAGGCTCTAATACCAACTTGTCACAACCCAAACCCCGGTTTTGATGGTGCCCAACACCTTGTTAGGTAAGCCCGACCATTGAACATTTCCATTCCAATTATTTAAACAAAAAATATCAATTAAACATAACATCTTGGTTTGTTAACATTAAAATTAATGTGGAAACCATAATAACAGTAACAATAGTCCAAAAGATCTGGCGTCACAAGTTTGAGCCTCTAAATACAACGGGTTATCATCCTATACATAATCAAGTCTAGTGCAGGAGTAAAGGAAATTACAAGAGGAGAAATCGGGTCCTACGGATGCCGGCAGCTACCTCGAAGACTCCGACACTGATCCGAGCAACACCAAATAATCTCAGCTAGCCTCCGGGATCCCTGTTGTCACGACCCTAGTTCACCAATCGTGAACATGTCGTGATGGCACCCAGTCCCCACGACTAGGTAAGCCTAACACGTTGCGGAATATACAAGCTATGAACACTTAAATAAGAAAACAGCGGAAAAATATGGTAAAAGATATGTAATCCGTGCCGCTTGGCACATACATCCGTCAACACCAAGAATAAAACACTACCAAGATCCGGAATCCCACGGTAACACAGACTAAAAGAGAATATACAACTGCGGCTCTACGTGTAAAGAGTGTCTAACAACGAAATGAAGGAAAAATGCCAACTAGTACTATTAGAATAGAAGAAAAGCCTCTGGATCCGCGGACGTAGCAGATCATACCTCGAGGTCTCCCAGAAAGCTGCGGAATCACCTAGCACGGGCTTGCTCTGATGTACCTGGATCTGCACAGCAAAAGTGTGCAGAAGAGTAGCATGAGTACACCACGGCGGTACTCAGTAAGTGCCAAGCCTAACCTCGATGGAGTAGTGACGAGGAAGGTCAGGGCCCTACTGAGAAATAATAATATAATGATAATAACAATAATAAGCAGTTTAAATGATAATAATTTCCGAAATTAACAACAATAAATGATTACTGCAATCGTCTACAATTAAGCTAACAACAAATAGTCAACTCAATAAAATCAGTCCAGGACCTATGGGAATCGAACCCACAGTCCCATTGACAGTACCTCTGGGTCTTCGGGAATCGAACCCGCAGCCCATGTCTCAATAAATAATCAATAACTCAAGATCTCCGGGAATCGAACCCGTAGTCCCTACCAATAACTTAGGATCTCGGGAATCGAACCCGTAGTCCCTACCAATAACTCGGGATCTCGGGAATCGAACCCGTAGTCCCTACCAATAAATCTCAAGATCTCCGGGAATCGAACCCGCAGTCCACACCATTATCACTCCGGGTCTCTGGGAATCGAACCCACAGCCCTGGGATCTCCGGGACTCCGGGAATCGAACCCACAGCCCTGGGTCTCCGGGAATCGAACCCGCAATCCACAAGCACAGCAAATAAAGGAATACACAAAGAGAATAAATTATGCTTAACTATAACTTCACCGAAAAATAGTGCCAATAATTATCAAAAATAAGACAATTAGGCAACTAAACAGTTAGGTACTACCAAATCATGCTTTTCTAACCACTACCGGGTAAAAATATCAAATTAACAGCCAAAGACAGAAATATCGCTCATCGAACATTTTAAATAAAGTACGTGTTCAACAACCAGCGCATGTACACGCCCGTCACCTCGCGTACAAGGCATTTAAACTATCACATAATATCCTAGGGGTGAAAATTCCCCCACACGAGGTTAGACAAGCCACTTACCTCGACTCCGGTACAAAACCGCTATGAAACAACTCTCTTGCCGCAAATGTCGGCCTCCACAGGTGTAGTATGTGATAAAAATCAATAGAATCATATCAAAATAGGTCAATTGGGCATTACCCAATCAAAACAACTCAAAATACGCCAAAAACCCACAAGTTGCCAAAACCCGACTTTCGGTACGCTTATCGAAAAATCACAAAAATTATATATTCGGGTTCCTTATCTCAATACGAGTCTAGGCATATAAAATTTACCAAAATCGAACTCCATTTGCCCACTCAAATCAGAGATTTTCTAACATTTAGGCCTAGGGCTCAAACCCACCTTTAATCTTCCAATTTCAGTGAAATAATCACGGATTTCATGATAAACCAACAAATTAAGGTCAAGAAACTTACCCCCGATGATTTCCCGATGATATCCCAGCGTTTCCCCTTCAAAATCCTCTCTTGGAGCTCAACAATGGCGGTTTTGGTGTGTTAGGCCGCGACTTGAAATGTTCTGGACTTAAAGTCACTGCCAAGGCCATTTTACTCTACGCGATCGCAGCACTGGGCTCGCGATCGCGATGCACAAAATATGGGCGGCCTAGTTTTCCTCTACGCGATCGCGTGACCGTGGACGCGATCGCAGTGAACAACTCAGCAACCCTACGCGATAGCAAACGTACTAACGCGATCGCGAAGAACAAACTCGTCCGGCTCCCCAAACTACCCTACGCGATCGCATACTCCCTCACGCGATCGCACTGTTTCCGACCAATACCCTACGCGATCGCATGAAACCTCACGCGATCGCACTGGTTCAACCTCCAGACTTACGCGATCGCAGGCTTTACTTCGCGATCGCAGAGCTCAGGATTTCTCCCTTACGCGAACGCATGGCCATCTCCGCGATCGCGGAGAGCAAAATTGCTCTGCAGTTATTGCAGCAGAACAGCAGTGCCTTTTGGCACAAATTGGTCCGTTTGGACCCCCGAATTCATCCCGAGGCTCCCGGGACCCCAACGAAAACCACCAAAATACTCCAAAACACGATATGAACTCGTTCAAATCATAAAAAAACACGTCTAACAACATCAAAACCCATAATTCACATCGAATTCAAGCCTAAATTTTTTAAAACTTTCCGAATTGCACATTCGATCTAAAACCCGACCAAACAACGTCCGAATAACCTGAAACTTTGAGGAAATATCCAAATTCACATAACGAAGCTACAGAAATTTTCGGAATTCCATTCCGACCCCCGGATCAAAATCTCACCTATCGTTCGGATTCGCCAAAATTTCAAACTTTGGCATTTCAAGCCTAATTGAGCTACGAACCTCCAAAATACTTTCCGAACGCGCTCCCAACCCCGAAATCACCTAACGGAGCTAATAGAACCATCGGATTTCCGTTCCGAGGTCGTCTTAACACTGTTCCGGCTACGGGCCATTTTCTAACTTTAAAGCTCTCATTTAGGGACTAAGTGTCCCAAAATACTCCAAATTTCAGAACCGACTCTCCCGGCAAATCACAATAGCAGAAATGAACTTAGGGGAATAGTTAAATTGGGGATTGGGGCATAATTTTCTAAAACAGCCGGCCGGGTCGTTACACCTGTATCTGTACACAATGTGTAGGGAGTAAAGTGAGTACTCCAACTCAGTGAGTAATAGAAATAAATAACAACAGAAAGAAAGGAATACTGTAAGAACACTATGCAGTTCTATAAATGGTAGTAAAGGTTTTAACATTTTCTAAACAGGGAAATTTAGTAATCTCCTACAGTCTAATAGTTTTTTAACACTGTTGCGGCGCGCAGCCCGATCCTCGCTAATACTATTGCGGCATGCATCCCGATCCAATATAATATGTATAATGCTATGGTGTGCAGCCCGAACTAATATAATAGTAAACTGCACTCACTAGGGGTGTGTGCAGACTCCGGAGGGGCTCATTCAGCCCAAGTGCTATAATACTGCGGCGTGCAGTCCGATCCATATAATATATCACCACGGTATGCATTCTAATCCATATATATATATATATATATATATATATATATATATATATACACTACCGGCAGCTATGGCCAATATCATCAACTATATGTATATACTGATGCGGCGTGCAGCCCGATCTGGTATATATCAAATACCCTCACTATGGGGTCCTTGACCTCTCTCAGTCAATATAGACTTGGCCTCTCGGGCCCACTCAGCTAAGACAGGGTATTCAACCCTAAATATTTCTCATTTAGAGTGCAGTTTACTAATACCGATTCATATTATGTTTTACAGTTCAAGACTTGACTGAGTGTACGTGTTCAACAAGTAACGTGAGGTCATTATCTCAGCCGGCTCCCCTAAGGGTTCTATAGATCGCCACAAGGCCCAAAACATGGCAACTAGCCCAAAATATACGGATATAAGCTCAGTCTTAGTCAAAAAATACAGTAAGCCATCAATCGGGATGGACCAAGTCTGAATCCCCAGTCGTAATATCACTACGCCCATCACATGGCACGTGTTTCATCTCAACATAGCACAATACAGTACAAATACGGGATTTCAAACTCTCAATATATCATTCATAATTATTACTCACCTCAAACCGGCCAAAATCCTAGCTCGCCTTGCGCTTTCTTCACAAATCGACCTCCTTGAGTGTAGAATCTGATAAAAAACACAAGAAATATATTATAATAAGCTAATGGGACATAACCCAATTGAAAGGACTCGACAAACACTCAAAAATATGAAGTTGGCAAAACTCGAGCTCCAGGCCCGCTTCTTGAAAAATTACAAAATTTACAGTTTTCGGAATCCTCGTCTCACCACAAATCCGTACATATAAAGTTCATCAAAATCGGAGTTCAAATGGGCTATCAAATCCCAAATTTACATAGCAAAAACAAAGCCCTAATTTCTTCAATTTTGTTCTCAAATTCAGAGAATTAATGGATGATTCTTAAATTAAATGATGTATCTAGGCCACGAAACTTACCTCCAATCACTTCCCATCGAAATCCCCTTCAAAATCTATCAACAAGCTCTCAAGGTAGTGCAAAAATGGTGGAAAAAGTGACATAGTTCGCGGATGAAATGTTATAAGAACCCTTCTGGTCGCCCAGATATAACCCTATGCGATCGCAGCCCTACTATTGCGATCACATAGCACAAATTCAAATCCTCAAATTTCCTCTTATGTGATCTCACTCCAACCCATGAGATCGCATGGTACAATTCACTGCCAGGGACCCCAGGCTCAAATACACTACGCGATCGCAATCACTTATATGCGAACGCAGAGAACAAACTCCCAAATCTATGCAATTGCACTGCCTTTTACGTGATCGCATAGGACAAATTTTAACCCCTTCCAAGACCTCATATGCGATCGCAATTGACCCTATGCGACCGCATATAACAATAGTTCTGCAACATTACAGCTGAAAATCTGCTATGTTCTAAGTCCAAAAATCATCTGTTTGATCACCCGAAATCACCCCGAGGCCCCTGAGACCTCAACCAAAAATACCAACCTGCTATAAAATATCATACGAACTTGTTCCAATCATCAAAACACGTCCAACAACACAAAAAATATTATTTTACCACTGATTCAAGCCTAAGTTTTCTTTAAACTTTCGAAACTCACATTCGATCAAAAATCCAACCAAACGACGTCCGAATGACCTAAAAATTTGCAGACATATCCCAAATCACCCAACAATGCTACTGAAACTCTCTAAATTCCATTCCAATCCTCGGATCAAAACCTCACATATCAATCAGAGTCCGTCAAAATTCAAACTTCGCCAATTCAAGCCTAATTCTACACCGGACCTCAAAATTTAATTCTGATCGCTCTCCTAAGTCACAAATCATCCCCTAAAGCTAACTGAACCGAAAAACTTCACATCCGAGCCCTCTAAATACATAGTCAATGTTCGGTTGACTTTTCCACAACAAGCTTCCTTCTAAGAGGCTAAGTGCCTCATTTCTAGCTAAAACCAATCCAACTCTATCCGATCAACTCAAACAATGATATTAACTCGTTGGGGAACATATTATGGGAGAAACAGGGCGGTAACTCACGTGACGACGGACTGGATCATCACAACAAGGTAGGCATTATAAGGATCTGACTTCTAGCTTGTTCAAAGCTATAACTTAATCCCATGAGAAATTGCAACGGACTTAGGTATTCCAACTGCCTAACATACTCAGCTGCTGGAGGTGGTGGTAAAATGGAGTCATACTCTATCCACGGATCTCTGAGCTTTGTAAAATAGGTAGAAACATAACAAATTCTGTGGGTCATAGTGAAGATTTCCTTGTGCAGCTAGTACAATCTCGATCGATTTACTTTATCAAAATATTCCTTGAATGCTGCCCACATTGTATGAGAATTAGGCGAAAAAAGTACTCCAGTTATTAAATCCTTACTAACATTGCCCATCAACCACGAGGTCACAATCGTGTTGCATCGATCCCACTGGTGTGCTAGGCCAGACCCAAAATCTTCTTTTGAAGTCGATCCATCAACTAGCCACTATTTGTTTATTCATAACAAGGCTACCTTCATAGCTCAACTCCAGAGAGTGTAATTCTCCATTCTAGTTAGTATAAGCCCTATCGATATGGATCGAGATCCATCAGAATGATGTAGATATAACGGGTGATTCTGATCGAGAATCGTGGATCCTCCAACTGCATTGACTCTGTCATTCGTAGTACTGTTTGATTCTTCAGAGATCGCCATTAATTAGGTCAAATCAAAGTGCTGAAGATTGCAATTGCAGAAAATTAGGGTTCTAACGAATGTGAAATGAGTGAATTCCTTTGAATTTTCCTTAATTGCTCAAAAATTCCTTAGAATTACCTAATCAACTACTCTGATACCATGTTAAATTCTCACGATTAAATTAAGATTGTGATCGAAATCAGAGAAAAAAAAATGGAGCTTAAGAGAAGAAGAGCAGAAGAGGAAATTTTCTTCTTCAATATCTGTATAATGAGCAATATACAATACATATAACCACTTCCAATTAACTACTGCCAAATCGTGTACAACCGTACAAATATTAACTAATGGACTAACTACAATTATATTGATCTAACTATAGTTAAGTTAAGAGCACATTGAGCTAAGGCACTGCTTATGTGGACACCTCCTTTACAAATATGAAGTAATTTGAAATTTCAAGCTAGCTATATTCGTTTAAAAAGAGAAAACAATCTTGCACAACCAATTGTATAACGCAAAATAGTGACGCCAATAATATACATGCAAGTAATTGGACGAGATGTCACACATAAAAGTCCAGATTACTAACAAATATTACCACTAATTAATTAAACATTAATATCAAAATGCTGAAGGGGAGTCTTAGAAGTTACTGTTGAGCCGTGGAAATAATCTCTTACAAAAATAAATTATAATGTTGCGTACAATAGACCATTATTGTCACGACCCGGATTTTCCCCCAACATCGAGATCGTGATGGCGCCTACTCGTGGTAGCTAGGCAAGCCACTATATTCATACTATCCTGCTTTTAACACAATTTTACTTAAATAAATGCGGAATACTTTATTGAAATAGAAATAACTAATTACAAGATGAAAATCATACTGAAATCCTCTACCCAAGATGTGGAGTCACCAACTCACGAACTACTATGGAATTCTACACACAAAAGTCTGAAGGAATTATAACATAATTTCTGTTTGTCTCGGAACAAAGAGACTACAGCTAATGACATAAATAAAGAGAGAGAGACGCCGGGCCTGCGGACGTCTGCAAGCTACCTCGGTCTCAATATGATCAACTCCCACGAAATCGATTTACTGCTGCTGCTGCTCCTGATCGTAACCTGGACCTGTGCAAAAACGCACAGAAGTGTAATATCAGCACAACCGACCCCATGTGCTGGTAAGTGTCTGGCCTATCCCGGCGAGGTAGTGACAAGCCTAGGACCGGACACCCACATAAACCTGTACAATTCAATATATATGTATGTATACCACAGAATAACAAGAAATAACCAAGTATTAACACAATAAGGAATATCTCAAAGAATTCAACAATTAACCACAGTTAATAAATTCACAAGGAAAAACAAAGTATAATGTAAACACAAGTAATATCAATTCAAGAAATAGCAAGCAGTTGCACGGCATCACCCTTCGTGCTTTTACTCTCATCCTCACCAAATAAGCAAATAAAGTACACGGCATCACCCTTCGTGCTTTTACTCTCATCCTCACATCCATAGTACGGCATGATCCTTCGTACATGGTTCAATAACGAGGGCACGGCATGATCCTTCGTGCAAAATTAATAAATAAACATGGCACGGCATTAACCTTCGTGCATAAATAAATAAACATGGCACGGCATCACCCTTCGTGCATTATCACTCTTCCTCACCCAAATAACAATCACACTTAAGGGCAAAGAAAGAAACAGTAATTCATAAACCGTCCCATCAAGGGCAATCAATAATCATCTTCACAACAAGTCCCAACAAGGGAGAACAATAACAATTCATCTGTAATATATCTCAAAATAATCATTTTCCAACGACTCACGGTCATACTAGACGCCGGTGTATGGATGCTCGTCACCACAGCCCATACACCGCACTCGATCACATAACACATAACACATAATCCTATTCCCTCAAGCTAGGATAGAACAAACACTTACCTCGAATGTTTATGAACAATTCAATCCGTGGAAATGTCTTTTTCTTTCAAATTTGGCTCCAATCCAACCGTATCTATACACAATTGATTTAATATCATCAATACTACTCAACAAACTAATTCTTAAGACCAAATACAACTTTTACAACATTCCGCCCGGAATAGTGAATTTCAACCCCGGGCCCACATGGTCGGAACTCGGGGTTAGGACTAAAATCCGGTTACCCATCCCCCCACGAGTTCATGTATATGATTTGTTTCAAAATCGGACCTTTATTCGAGGTCCAATTCCCCAATTTATGAAAAACCCTATTTTCTAACAAAAACAAGAATTCTACCATGAAAATCTTTGATTTCTTATGAAAAACATGTTTAATGATGTTAGGAATTGAAAGAATTAAGTAAAAAGTGACTTACAATCATTTTGATGAAGAAGAAATCCGTGAAGAATCGCAAATGGGTGTTTTTGTTTTGTAAAAAATGAAGAAATGAACTTAAAATCGTGTTTTACAGGTCTCTGTGTTCGCATTTGCGAACATTTGTTCGCATTTGCGAACACTGGCAGACAAGGGAGTGTTCGCATTTGCGAACATAGGCTGAATAAGGCAGTGTTCGCATTTGCGAACAATGGTTCGCATTTGCGAACCAAGGCAGCATGGGGAATGTTCGCATTTGCGAACTTTTGTTCGCATTTGCGAACATAGGCAGGCCCTGGGGACGTTCGCATTTGCGAACAATTGTTCGCATTTGCGAACAAGGCTGAGTCAATGGGGCTTCGCATTTGCGATCAGGGTTCGCATTTGCGAGCCCTGCCTTGTACTGCCCCCTTCGCAATTGCGAGAAATACTTCGCAATTGCGAAGCCAACAGCTGGGTGAAAAACCAGCAGTGCAACATTTCAAAATTTCATCCAACGGCCTATCAAATCTTTACCCGAGCCCCCCGGGCTCCAAACCAAATATGTACATAACCTCAAAAACACATTATGAACTTGTTCGTGCGATCACATCGCCAATATTACTTCGTTTTAATCAAATCAAGCCTCAAACTCATGATTTTCATACAATTGGTTTTCAAAACTTCCTAACTTGGAACTCAAGGTCCAAAACATCTCAAACGACATCCGAATGTCACCAAACTTTACAGAAATCACATATATAATATTTAAGACTTGTACCGGGCGTCGGAACCAAAATACGAGCCCGATACCAAGGTCAATTAATTCATTTTCCTTTAATAATTACATCAAAAACAATTTCACATAAAAATTCATAACTTGGGCTCTAGGCCTCGGAATTCGACCCCGGACGCATGTCCAAGTCCCATATTTTCCTACGGACCTCTCGGGACCATCCAATCTCGGGTTCGGATCCGTTTACCAAAAATGTTGACCGAAGTCAACCATATCAATATTAATATCATTTTTATCCAAATTTCTCAAAGAATTCATATTTTCTACCACAAAATCTTTCCGGCTACATGCTCGGATTGTGCACGTAAATCGAGGCAACATAGACTGAGGTTTTCAAGGCCTCAGAAGCTCGAAATGATTAATTAAATAAGTGATGACCCTTCGGGTCGTCACAATCTCCACCTCTAAAACAACCGTTCGTCCTCGAACGGACAAAAGAAAGAAGTACCTGAGTCAGGAAACAAATGTGGGTAGCGGCTCCGCATATCAGACTCGGACTCCCAGGTCGATGCCTCAGGAGGCTGACCTCTCCACTGAACACGCACAGAAGGATAACTCTTCGACCTCAACTGTCGAACCTGCGGGTCTAGAATAGCCACCGGCTCCTCCTCGTAAGATAGATCATTGTCCAATTGGACAGTACTGAAGTCTAACACATGTGTGGGATCACCGTGGTATCTCCGAAGCATAGATACATGAAAAACTGGATGCACGGCTGATAAGCTAGGCGGCAAAGCTAATCTGTAAGCCACCCCTCCCACTCTGTCTAAAATCTCAAATGGACCAATATACCTAGGGCTGAGCTTGCCCTTCTTTCCGAACCTCATCACGCCCTTCATAGGCGACACTCGGAGCAATACTCGTTCACCAACCATGAAATCCACATCTCGAACCTTACGATCCGCATAAGTCTTTTGCCTGGACTGAGCTGAACGCAATCTCTCCTAAATAGTCTTGACCTTATCCAAGGCCTCCTGAACTAAGTCTGTACCCAACAACCGAGCCTCTCCCGGTTCAAACCATCCAACCGGTGATCGACATCGCCTACCATACAACGCCTCATACGGAGCCATCTGGATGCTAGATTGGTAACTGTTATTGTAGGCGAACTCTGCTAATGGTAGAAACTGATCCCACGAGCCTCCGAAATCAATAACACAGGCTCGAAGCATGTCCTCAAGAATCTGAATAGTCCTCTCGGACTGGCCATCCGTCTGAGGATGAAATGCTGTACTCAACTGAACCTGGGTGCCTAACTCCCGCTGGACCGATCTCCAGAACCGCGAGGTAAACTGCGTACCCCGATCAGAGATAATAGATACCGGCACTCCATGGAGACGAACAATCTCCCTAATGTAAACCTCCGCTAACCTCTCCGACGAGTAGGAGACAGATACTGGAATAAAGTGTGCTGACTTGGTCAGCCTATCAACAATGACCCAAATAGCATCAAATTTCTTTCGAGTCAAAGGAAGTCCAGTAACGAAGTCCATAGTGATCCGCTCCCATTTCCACTCGGGAATTTCAATCCTCTGGAACACACCACCAGGTCTCTGGTGCTCATATTTCACCTGCTGACAATTTAGACACCGAGCGACATAAGCAACGATATCTTTCTTCATTCTGCGCCACCAATAGTGCGCCCGTAAGTCCTGGTACATCTTCGCGGCGCTTGGGTGAATAGAATACCGCAAACTGTGGGCCTCTGCTAAGATCAACTCTCGAATCCCTTCGACATTGGGTACACAAACTCGACCCTGCAATTTCAATACCCCATCATCATCTAGGTTTACTTGTGTGGCACCTCCCTGCTGTACTGTATCTCTCAACTCACGCAAATGAGGATCATCAAATTGCCTCTCACGGTTACGCTCTAATAAAGAAGAACGGGCGACCGTGCAGGCTAACACCCTACTAGGCTCAGAAATGTCTAATCTCACGAACCGGTTGGCTAAGGCCTGGACATCTAGAGCTAACGGTCTCTGACTGACCGGAATGTATGCAAGACTACCCATGCTGGCATACTTTCTACTCAAAGCATCGGCCACCACATTGGCCTTACCTGGGTGATATAAGATAGTAACATCATAGTCTTTTAGCAACTCTAACCATCTCTGCTGTCGTAGATTCAACTCCTTCTGCTTGAACAAGTACTGTAGGCTTTTGTGATCAGTGTACACCTCACATGTCACACCATATAGATAATGCCTCCGGATCTTTAAGGCATGAACCACTGCTGCTAACTCAAGATCATGAACTGGATAATTCTTCTCATGTATCTTTAACTGCCTCGAAGCATAAGTGATAACCTTACCATCCTGCATCAATACCGCTCCAAGCCCTGTACGAGATGCGTCACAATAAACTGTATAAGGCCATGTACCTGTAGGTAGTATCAACACTGGTGCGGTGGTCAAGGCTGTCTTGAGCTTCTGAAAGCTCGCCTCACATTCCTCTGACCACTGAAACTGGACACCCTTCTGGGTCAACCTAGTCATCGGGGCTGCAATAGAAGAAAACCCCTCTACAAAACGATGGTAGTAACCTGCCAATCCCAAGAAACTCCGGATCTCAGTCACTGAAGCTGGTCGAGGCCAATTCTGGACTGCCTCAATCTTCTTTGGGTCTACCTGAATACCTTCCACTGATACAATGTGACCCAGAAATGCTACCGAACTCAGCCAGAACTCACATTTAGAAAATTTGGCATATAGTCGGTTATCTTTCAGAGTCTGAAGAACCACTCTGAGGTGCTGCTCGTGCTCTTCCTGGCTGCGGGAGTACACCAGGATGTCATCTATGAAGACTATCACGAACAGATCTAAGTAAGGCCTGAATACCCGATTCATCAACTCCATGAATGCTGCTGGGCATTGGTCAACCCGAAGGACATGACCAAGAACTCATAATGCCCATATCTAGAGCGAAAGGCTGTCTTAGGAATGTCAGCCGCCCTGATCTTCAACTGATGGTAGCCTGACCTCAAGTCTATCTTAGAGAATACCCTCGCTCTTTGGAGCTGGTCAAACAAATCATCAATCCTCGGCAATGGATATTTATTTTTGATAGTCACCTTGTTTAACTGCCGGTAATCAATACACATCCGCATCGAGCCATCCTTTTTCTTTACAAATAATACAGGTGCTCCCCAGGGGGAAACACTGGGCCTGATAAAGCCCTTCTCAAGAAGGTCCTGCAACTGATCTTTCAACTCTTTTAGCTCCGGCGGGGCCATACGATAGGGTGGGATAGAGATGGGCTGAGTGCCCGGTGCCAGATCAATACAGAAATCAATATCCCTGTCGGGTGGCATGCCCGGCAGGTTTGAAGGAAAAACCTCAGGAAACTCCCGTGCAATAGGGACTGACTCAATGGAAGGAACTTCTACGCTGGAATCACGAACATAAGCCATATAAGCTAGACACCCCTTCTCGACCATACGTCGAGCCTTAACATAGGAAATAACGGTGCGAACGGAGTGGCTTGAGGTACCTTTCCACTCTAGTCGGGGTGATTCTGGCAAGGCTAAGGTCACCGTCTTAGCATGGCAATCAAGAATAGCATGATATGGGGACAACCAGTCCATCCCCAATATGACATCAAAATCTACCATATCCAAAAGCAACAGATCAACACGGGTCTCAAGACCCCCAAATATAACTATGCACGAACGATGCACCCGATCGACTACAATAGAGTCACCCACTGGTGTAGCCACATAAATTGGAATATCCAGAGCATAGCTGGGCACAGCCAAATACGGTGCGAAGTAGGAAGACACATATGAATATGTAGACCTTAGGTCAAATAATACTGAAGCACCTCTGCCACAACGAGAATGGTACCTGTAATCACGGCATCCGATGCCTCCGCCTCTGGCCTGACTGGTAAAGCATAGAATCGGGGATCAGCACCTCCCCTCTGAGCTACATCTCTAGGACGGTCATCAACTGGCTGACCTCTGCCTTTGGCTGGACGGTCTCCACCTCTACGGTCTTGACCTCCACCTCTATGATCTCTACCCCCACCTCTGGCTGGCTGGGCAGGCTGAGGGTCAGCTGGGGCCTGAATCATGGGACGAGGGCCCCGCTGCTGAGTGTTGCCCATCGCTCGAGGGCAGAACCTGACAAGATGACCTGGGTCTACTACAACTGAATGCATAAAATGGAACTGCTAACTACAAGATAGAGTAGAAGGAGACACTTCGGTCTAACTCAATAGACTCTGGAGGACAAGTACAGACGTCTCCGTACCTACCTCTCAAACTCTACTAAGCTTGTTCGTGAGTGGTGAGACCTATGTAACCTAGAGCTCCGATACCAACTTGTCACGACCCGGATTTTCCCCCAACATCGGGATCGTGATGGCGCCTACTCGTGGTAGCTAGGCAAGCCACTGTATTCATACTATCCTGCTTTTAACACAATTTTACTTAAATAAATGCGGAATACTTTATTGAAATAGAAATAACTAATTACAAGATGAAAATCATACTGAAATCCTCTACCCAAGACGTGGAGTCACCAACTCACGAACTACTATGGAATTCTACACACAAAAGTCTGAAGGAATTATAACATAATTTCTGTTTGTCTCGGAACAAAGAGACTACAGCTAATGACATAAATAAAGAGAGAGAGAGACGCCGGGCCTGCGGACGTCTGCAAGCTACCTCGGTCTCAATATGATCAACTCCCACGAAATCGATTTACTGCTGCTGCTGCTCCTGATCGTAACCTGGACCTGTGCAAAAACGCACAGAAGTGTAGTATCAGCACAACCGACCCCATGTGCTGGTAAGTGCCTGGCCTATCCCGGCGAGGTAGTGACAAGCCTAGGACCGGACACCCACATAAACCTGTACAATTCAATATATATGTATGTATACCACAGAATAACAAGAAATAACCAAGTATTAACACAATAAGGAATATCTCAAAGAATTCAACAATTAACCACAGTAAATAAATTCACAAGGAAAAACAAAATATAATGTAAACACAAGTAATATCAATTCAAGAAATAGCAAGCAGTTGCACGGCATCACCCTTCGTGCTTTTACTCTCATCCTCACCAAATAAGCAAATAAAGTACACGGCATCACCCTTCGTGCTTTTACTCTCATCCTCACATCCATAGTACGGCATGATCCTTCGTACATGGTTCAATAACAGGGCACGGCATGATCCTTCGTGCAAAATTAATAAATAAACATGGCACGGCATTAACCTTCGTGCATAAATAAATAAACATGGCACGGCATCACCCTTCGTGCATTATCACTCTTCCTCACCCAAATAACAATCACACTTAAGGGCAAAGAAAGAAACAGTAATTCATAAACCGTCCCATCAAGGGCAATCAATAATTATCTTCACAACAAATCCCAACAAGGGAGAACAATAACAATTCATCTGTAATATATCTCAAAATAATCCTTTTCCAACGACTCACGGTCATACTAGACGCCAGTGTATGGATGCTCGTCACCACAGCCCATACACCGCACTCGATCACATAACACATAACACGTAATCCTATTCCCTCAAGCTAGGATAGAACAAACACTTACCTCGAATGTTTATGAACAATTCAATCCGTGGAAATGTCTTTTTCTTTCAAATTTGGCTCCAATCCAACCGTATCTATACACAATTGATTTAATATCATCAATACTACTCAACAAACTAATTCTTAAGACCAAATACAACTTTTACAACATTATTGCCCGGAATAGTGAATTTCAACCCCGGGCCCACATGGTCGGAACTCGGGGTTAGGACCAAAATCCGGTTACCCATCCCCCACGAGTTCATGTATATGATTTGTTTCAAAATCGGACCTCAATTCGAGGTCCAATTCCCCAATTTATGAAAAACCCTATTTTCTAACAAAAACAAGAATTCTACCATGAAAATCTTTGATTTCTTATGAAAAACATGTTTAATGATGTTAGGAATTGAAAGAATTAAGTAAAAAGTGACTTACAATCGTTTTGATGAAGAAGAAATCCGTGAAGAATCGCAAATGGGTGTTTTTGTTTTGTAAAAAGTGAAGAAATGAACTTAAAATCGTGTTTTACAAGTCTCTGTGTTCGCATTTGCGAACATGGGTTCGCAATTGCGAACCCCGACCAATTTCTGGAGTTTGAAAAATAAGCTAAGGCTGGGAAGTTCGCATTTGCGAACATTTGTTCGCATTTGCGAACACTGGCAGACAAGGGAGTGTTCGCATTTGCGAACTAGTGTTCGCATTTGCGAACATAGGCTGAATAAGGCAGTGTTCGCATTTGCGAACAATGGTTCGCATTTGCGAACCAAGGCAGCATGGGGAATGTTCGCATTTGCGAACTTTTGTTCGCATTTGCGAACATAGGCAGGCTCTGGGGACCTTCGCAAATGCGAACAATTGTTCGCATTTGCGAACAAGGCTGGGTCAATGGGGCTTCGCATTTGCGATCAGGGTTCGCATTTGCGAGCCTTGCCTTACACTGTCCCCTTCGCAATTGCGAGAAATTCTTCGCAATTGCGAAGCCAACAGCTGGGTGAAAAACCAGCAGTTCAAAAATTCAAAATTTCATCCAACGGCCTATCAAATCTTTACCCGAGCCCCCGGGCTCCAAACCAAACATGTACATAACCTCAAAAACACATTATGAACTTGTTCGTGCGATCGCATCGCCAATATCACTTCATTTTAATCAAATCAAGCCTCAAACTCATGATTTTCATACTATTGGTTTTCAAAACTTCCTAACTTGGAACTCAAGGTCCAAAACATCTCAAACGACATCCGAATGTCACCAAACTTTACGGAAATCACATATATAATATTTAAGACTTGTACCGGGCGTCGGAACCAAAATACGAGCCCGATACCAAGGTCAATTAATTCATTTTCCTTTAACAATTACATCAAAAACAATTTCACATAAAAATTCATAACTTGGGCTCTAGGCCTCGGAATTCGACTCCGGACGCATGTCCAAGTCCCATATTTTTCTACGGACCTCTCGGGACCATCCAATCTCGGGTCCGGATCCGTTTACCAAAAATGTTGACCGAAGTCAACCATATCAATATTAATATTATTTTTATCCAAATTTCTCATAGAATTCATATTTTCTACCACAAAATCTTTCCGGCTATATGCTCGGATTGTGCACGTAAATCGAGGCAACATAGAATGAGGTTTTCAAGGCCTCAGAAGCTCGAAATGATTAATTAAATAAGTGATGACCCTTTGGGTCGTCACAATTATGGTCCAGTCCTTTTTCCGAACTCCCGCATAGCGATATCATAGTACATCAGATTGCCATTTCTAATATCAAAAGGCCGAGCATATAATTTAGGTAAAAGCACGCAGGATTTATTAGTCCACAATTCCTAGATAGCTAAAAATATTACACCGAATTTTTCTGGATGATATGTCTTTTGACAATTACAGGCATCCATGGTAATGTGGAGTATTAATAAACGAAATGTTAAAGAAAATAGGAAAGCTAATTGGAAGGTGTTTAATACTACTATACTAGTAGTATATATACACATAAATAGATGGAATGTAAGCTTTTAAAACTTTTTAATTTTACTCACAACGTAGGCTCAATGTAGAAAACCAGAGCATGCTCAATTTTAAAATTTTAAGAAGAAAGAAAAAAATTAAATTAAATTTTTTACTATTTTAATTTTTAATTTAAAATTAAATTCTCTAAATTAGCTATTCCGTTTTGTCGCATTTAATAGATCCTCATATCAGTAATCAAGTTTTTTTGTGGCTAATTTTTTTTAACTAAGAAATCTCACTGACAATTATCGTAAGGTTCAAAATACGATCGATAATAGGCTCAATCCTTTTACCATTTTCATAATGCAATACTACATGACTTACACCTAACCGACATATTATACGTTGTTCTCTCATCACCTTTTTGTCTAATATTATATGAATATTATGAAAGAAATTTCAAGGTCTTTTAATATGTTTAGTTATAACCCACCAGTTTTGTTGAGCTGCCCTCATTCATAATCAACAATTATTTATAGACCACTACCTATGAATGTGTTACTCAACAGCTTCATTCCATTTGGTAACTAAATAACACATTCACTGATTGTTGTCTTATCTTAATTCAGACTCTATAAAATTTGATTGAGAATAGCAAGGTGATGGACATGTGGCTCGATTAGGAGAATAGAAAGGTTTAATTTAGATCCTCAATTTTTTTTAATAGTGGATTTTATGATTTTTTTAAAGTTAGACATTATTAAAGTATACAAAAAAAAAAATACAATAAACCTTGGACAAAAGAAAGAAAGAAAGAAAGAAAGAAAGAAAGTCTACTCTTTAACACTAAAAATATTTTAGAATTTTGAATTAAATTAATTAGATCTTCATATCAGTAAATATAATTTTTTCAACAAAATCAAAGGTAGCATATTGATATATATGTCTTACATCCAATTTATTTAAGTTACCTTATTAATATAAATGATAATACTACTATGTGAAGTTAAATGTTTCATCATTTAAGCATGTTATATTATAAATAACAAGTAAACAACAACACTATTTTTGTTTTTGTAGTATTTGTGTATTTATATACTAATAAAAAAGTATAAGATTTCTTATTAAACTTCACTTTGGACCACAGATTTTATGGAACTGCCATTGGTAGTATGGAAGATAATCAACAAAATATTACTTAAAAAAATAGGAGGCTAATTATTTTATTGAATCTCACAATATATACAGTATACATATAGAGTGAAAAGTAATTCTTTAAAACTTTAACTTACAACGTAGCTTACACATATACTTGAGAAATACAAGAGCATTCTATATCTAGTTCTGATCCCAATCTTCCTAAATATTCAGCTCAATTTCAAAATATCCCCACCCTGTATTTCCAATTGTTTCTTGTCCCAAAAGCCAAACCGTACACATTCCCAAGGTAATAGTACTGATCAACCTATACTCTTGCATTACTGTACCATTGTCCCTCATCTACTAACACGTATACCACCTTACCCCTCTAGAATACTAGTATTTCATATTGTAACCCTATATATCCCCTCATTTTGTTGGAATTTTCTGGAGAAAATGTCAGCATCTCTCTACTACTGTAGCTCTCATCACACAGCACACAAACTAGCTACCAACCTCACACAGCACACACGCGCACTACTCCGGCTACCATTGGTAGCCATGAAAGGAAAAAAAGGAGCTCTACATGTTGTTGTGATAACACATGTGTTTGTCTTCTGCTCATTAACCTCTGAAGATGGCGAGGCTAATGCAACGGAACCTTTAATTTTTACTTTCTCTGTCGTGAATATCTATATTTTCTCCATTAATAATGAAGCATTTTGTGTTTTGCTTTTTCTGTCGTGAATACCTCGATATTTTTTTCCGATAATCATGAATCCTCTTTGTGTTTGCTTTTCCGTCGTGAATATCTCCATTTTTTTACCGATAATTATGAAGCCTTTTGTTTTTTTGCCATAGATCTTTATTTTTTCAATAGGCCTTTTCTATTTACTTTTTACGTCGTGAATGTTTTCATATTCTTACATATTTCACTATTTTTCGATATGGTACTTACTTATATGTATGTTGTTTTCTTTTCTATTGCAGCTTATGATCCATGGGAGAAGGATTATGTATACGTAGTTGTCCGGAAGCTGGGGGCATATTTTTTGGGGACACCTGGCTGCTGAAAAATGAGACGGACAATTTAGAAGATGTCTTGAAAAAAATTACCCTTTAATTCCCCCTTACATTTGCTCATGTGCTTAAACTATAGTTTACATATTATTAGATACTAATAAATGGGTGATTACTCAAGTGTGTATATATAGTTCTCAACCAATTAAGTGATTAAATGAAAATAATACTAGAAGCACTACTAGAAAATATGGCTATGGCAACGGTTGCCAAAACGTTGCAATAGGAAGGAAAACCGTTGCAATAGACCAATTGCAACGGTTTAGAGACCGTTACATCAGATCCCGTGCCAATAGATCTACGGCAACGGTTTTTGCAACGGTTCATATAGCCGTTACAATAGGAGACCTGTGGCAACGGTTCGACAGTTGTCGCAATAGGCTTATCTACTGCAACGGTTTCTCATTCAAATGGAACAGTTATAGCCCGTTGCAATATCAGTTTATGCAACGGTTTATCAGGCTATTGCAAACGGTTTTGTTATGCTATTGCAACAAATTTATTATGCTATTGCAACGGTTTTGTTACGCTATTGCAACAAATTTATTATGCTATTGCAACAATTTGAATTACCGATTGAAATTGTTATTAGGAACTACTGCATCAATTTATAAGGCTATTGCAACGGTTTTTTGATACTCTTGAAACAATCTATGGATGCTATTGCAACGATTTTTATTTCTTTGTATAAAAATAAATTTATAACATTGTACAATTCAAAAGCATACAACAACATAAAATTTTCCTAAATATTGTAATACACGAATAATTTCAAGAACTATCCCATGACTCTAAGTAGTGCCTTCGCCGCTTTATTCATTCTTTGCTCATTCAATCCACCTGTAGAGATGAAAATAAATATTTTAGTAAAACTTTGAAAGTGCAATTTGAGTACTAAAGAACACTCAAAGTAGTCATTAAAGTTTTCCACATTCAAATTCAAATTCAAAGCAAACCCAAAGATAAACTAAAGACACTACATACATATGGCATTTTGTAACGAGAGATCATTCGTTGCAAATCTGTCCTGAGGAAGCAGCAACTATCATAAAGATCAATAATATTTTTTTCCATTATAACCATCAGTTATAAAATTCTCCACAGTTACAAATTGAATCAACACAACCAAGGGAGCACTCTAAACTCCACATGCTTCAAATGTACCACTTTATATTCTTGGGACATCATATTTAAGAAGTTATTTGCAGCAAAAATACTTAACTAGATATGTAAACAATATGTCAGTTTAGATCTAAGATACCATATCATACAAAAAAGTACTCAAATAATACCAGAATAGTTGAAAGGAGATGGAACTCTACTGTCACAGAGTTTCAAGATTCGATAACTTATTCTTAAAAACTACCATCAATTGACTAGCTGAGCGTACGGCCCGTGAAGCTAATCTGTCATAAGGTGGCAGTGTTAGACATTTGGAGCACATGCTAATATTGTGAAGCTCTGTTATCTTGGTTGCTGGATTGCATAGCCCTAAGCATCCAAATCATGCAATCCATACAAATAAGATATATGACTAAGAAAGTTCTCGTTTTCTATGCTTCATGTGTCACCTTATAAAAGTTTATGGAGTATTACTTTTGTATAATTTTTGAGTTAAAATACTGATACACAAGCATCAATTTTAAGAAACAATAGAATGGCAAATGAAAAAAAAAATTACAACACCATTTCTACGCAGATAGATTATTTTTTTTCTTTAATAGCACTGCTCAATATTGCTAAGTTACCAGTTATTTTTCATCATGTTGCTAGGTTGATATCATCACATGGTCGAAGTTCCTATTTCTGGTCATACGTCAAACCTGGTATGTGAGTTGGGTTCAGAACGTCGTGATATTCAAAGGAGTTAAGACTTTGTAGATTTTGAGTTGAAACTCACCATTCGCAATATGAGACCGATACTATAAATGTTAAATCTATCTGGAGCATACAGCTGTAAAAAAGAATTATAATAAGTCTTCTAACTAATGAGTTGAGTCAATCAAAATCAATTAAAGGTTCTTGCACAAATCGCAAATATAGAAGCTAAAACCAAAGAACTCATCCTATATTTTTTCTTCTTCTTATCATTGTTTGATCAAGGTAAATTTTTGAAATCACTGGGAGGAAACATTTTTACAAATATCTCCATAATGACATGGCAATTTTATCCAAGGCTATTAGCTTTGTCTAATTTCATCTGATTATTATATGCTAAATATTTCTTTCATCTGATCATCACTCCCCAAAGAGACATAAAAAATATGTATTTAAATATTTATACAATTGATTACAATTAAATTTAAAGCACTACTGCTCCCAAAGATAACTCAAGTACCATAGTAAAATATGAAGATGGCATATCCCCTCCTTTGAAAAGTCATAATATTCTTCTCTCTAGATAAATGTGAACACTTAAAGGATCACTTACCTGCTCTGGATTCTCTGAATTTGCTTTATAAAATTTAGAGGACCACCAACCTGTTCAATTCGAATTCAATATCTACTCCAGTTAAATCACATAGCACATGCTAAGGTAGCTAAGGTAGATAATATCATGCCAAAACTATAACTCACAATTTTCTGGAAAGCAGCATGGATACAACCAAAAAAATATACATAGGAACTTTATAACCAATGAGCAAATTGTCCTAATTCAAGAAAGCAATTGTTTCTCAAAAATAAAGAAAGCCATAATTTATTTTCAATTCCCAATTAACAACAAAATATAGACATATATCTGTTCAGCGGAATTGACTAAGGACTACCTAAGTCTTTTACTCTATCTATTTACTTATATATACACATAAATAAATAATCTAAAAAAATTCCTAAAATTAGGGATTTTAAAGGCTGGTCATTATTAAAAAAAATTGTAAGAGATGAATGAGATATTAGATTCTAACCGATATCAAGATAATCAAACTGCTAATATACGAAATTATGAATCTTCCGCAAATGACGATAATGTCAATGATGCTGCCAAGACGATTTGCCGGAATCATTGTTTAGAGAATAGAGATAACCTAAAAACATTTAGGGCTCTATCTCCGTAGATCTATGTGTCTGTGACATTTTTCTTGGTTTTGCTTTTGGTTGATTTTTTAGAGAAAAAATGGCATTTTAGATTTGGAATCACCCCTTTTGTTTGGAGTAGGAAAAACTAATACTTATTTATATAAACACAAAAATCAGAGAACAAGGATACTCACCGGTATTTGGATTCTTTGCAATTAAACAAAGAGCCATGGAATGAATTACAACAGTGTCACCGCCGACAAAAGGGATGACGATAAGTAGTGGTGGAATTTTTTTGAGGGGTTTTCTCTCAATTAGGGTAAGAAAATGGAAAGGTAAAGAAAATTAAAAGAGAATAAAAATAAGAGAGGTGATATAAAAAAGTAAAAAGAAAATAGTGAAAGTCAATTGGAATCTGTTTTTATTGAAACCATTGCAGTAGATATATTTTATCATCAAACCGTCGCCATAAGAGAACCTATTGGTATGGTTATAATAATCGTTCCAATATATAGATCTACAAGAACGGTTATTTCTCTATTGCCACGGTTTAGTATTGAAAGTGTTCGGATTGAGTCAATATTCTTATGCAACGGTTCTAACCGTGGCAATTAACATGCTATGGCGACGGTTTTAAATCCGTTGCAAGAAAAGCGTTGCCATAGATCTGATTTCTAGTAGTGAAGATTGAAGTTATATTGATGGCTTAATGTTTTAGTAATAAATATATTATACACCTATTTATATGTAGAGCTTTTCATCTTGAGAAAAAAAAAAGAGAGATGGAATATATTGACGAACTTATGATTTGATGAATATAGTATATAGTAGTAGTAGATATATTTGTTCAATATAGGACAAAATTCAACTTTAAAAACTGTAGCACTTCTTATATCTAGCTCTTGACGTGTTAACATTATCAGTACTTAACAATATTCTAGAACGTTATTCTGTTTTGTTGTGGCGTTTGGTCTAATGATATTGAAAGCGAAAAGTTTCTCTTTTGACCTTTCATCTTAATATATTTTTGAAGTATATATAAACATAAGGAGGAGGGAGAGAAAGAAGGATAATATTTCCTATTTTGTGTTTGCTTTTCTCTGCATGTTCTATTTGCTGGTATCAACTTTGTGTTTGCTTTTCTCTCCATGTTCTATTTGCTGGTAGCAACTAGCATAGCAGGTTAGAAGTGAAATGTTTGAATTCTCTTATCCTGTGTCCGTATATATAGTCAAAATCAGAACTATCTAATTTTTAGTTTCCAGTTTATTTTGGGAGAAGGTGTTGATTAAAAAAGGTTCTGTTGATATGGAATAAGAAGTGAACAAACTAGATATTTTTCCAGCCATACTATATATCTTGATCCTTTTCAGGTAAACATGTTTTAGGTGCAACCTGTTTAAATTGTTAATGCTACAATAGATTAAAATGGTGCTAGGAACACTTTTTGGGAATATTTATTAGCAGCTATAAATCGCATTGTTGTGAGCATGTGGTTTTTGCCTGGGTAATAATACTCCTACGAAAAGTCAAAAAATAGATTTATTTATGTTAATGTTTACAGATTTTTTAGGAATATCTGTTAAATTGTTTGCATTTAGTTGCATTTTAATATTTTAAAATCATGGGATACACCATTAAAATGTTCAAATTTCATGCATTGAGTTTTTAGGTTTAAGTTTTTAATTAATTACATTAATAGACAAAAAATCAAAAAATGTCGGCCATCCTTTACATTTTTAGCTTTTAATCTCAAAATAGCAATTTCCTCGCAGTAACTTTAAGTTAATTTTTCCTGCGCTGAGAGTCGGTCGGAAATAGCATCTCTGCCCTCTCGGGTAGAGGTAAGGCCTGTCTACATATTACCCTTCCCAGACCCACCTTATGGGAATATACTGGGTTGTTGTTGTTGTTTTTGTTGTTGTTAACTTTAAGTTAATTATTTATGTTTAGGTTAACATATAATTTTACAAATTAGAATTTAGTCTGACATTTTTAATTAATTTAGAAAGTTAGAAATCAAGAAAAATAACAAAAGAAGAGAAACTTTGTTGTTGGTATGGTGTGATATTGTACTCACGTAATTGGCAGAAAATAGCCTTAATTACAGATATTGGCACCAAATAGCCCATAAATATATATCACAATAATAATATGTATAGCAAAATATATATCACACCTTTGTTTTTCTTCTTTTTTTATATATAAAAATATGTATTAAAATTTTATTTTCCTTCTTTATTATAGTTATTTAAAAACTTATTTTTATCTCTAAATAAATGTATATCATAACGAAAGTAATTGTATTTTTTATAGAGCACAGCGTATAACATATTAAAAATGTATATACAAAATTTATGTTACAAATTTATTTATTCTCAGTGTATATCAAAATGTTATCAATTTTTTTTATATATCAAAATGTAAATAGAAGTTTTTTTTCTTTGTACATTTCAGTGTATAACGATGTAGTTTCTTGTGGATATACATAAATATATTTGTTAGAGATATATTGATATACAAAATGAGAATTAGAATTATTTTTTAATCAAAAGAAAAAGAAGAGGAAAAAATAATGAAGTTCTGTTCAATGCCGATTTTAGTGATGTATATATCATGAAACCTACCAATATATTGTCCTAAATTCATGAAATACCAAAAAAGTTAAAAAGAAAAAAAAATGGCACTTTAATACTCCATTCTGGCACCAAAACCTAATGGAGAAAATCAAAACCTTCATCCAAAATCCGATGTCGCAATAGCAGCGATCAACAACCGCTCCTTTTCCCTTTTTTGGCTTTTGCTTTCGAGTTTCAATACTTTGAAATTTACATGAGGTTTAAATCCATTTTAAATAATTTGCACATGCTCAGCAATTCATGAGAACAAATTAGATCTCGTTAGAATCACTCTTGGGATCTCTTGATATATTTATGCTCTTGTTCTAACAAATTAATAATTATTTAATATTATCTTGCAAAGGCGTGTCGTTGCAATAGAAGTGAAACTCTAATTATTCGAGAGTGGAGAAACAGAAGAAATAAAGGGAGAGAGAAGAAGAGGGAGATGGCAAGGAGAAGTATAGGTGGTTTAGGGGGAGAGAATAAATAGTTAAATATTTTTTTTTTTTATGATTTGGCTATACCATGCCAATTTTTTGGGGCTGCCTTTGCCAAATGTAATCTAAGGCCATAATTTTACAAACTCCTATTATAGGTTGTTACGTGGTACCAATCCTTGTTAAATCCCAACATTGGGCCAAATCCAATTTCTGAGCTCAATGTTTTCGCCCCAAATCACTCTTAACCCAACACCTCTTCCCTTTGGGCGATATGCACAGATAGTCACTAACGGCTCATGTCTTTATTTTAAAGCCATCATTTTAAATGTCTTTAGTCTTTAGCCACTGGTTTAATAAACTTTAATTGGTCGGACGAAAATACCCTTCTGCTCATGTCCTTAACTTCAAGACTTTAAGACTATATTTTCTTAAGTTTTGAACTTGAAAGTCTATGTTTAGGACTTCAGGACTACATGTCCTTAATTTTTGAACTTGGAACTCTAAGTTCAGGACTTCAAGGATACATTTCCTTAACTTTTGAACTTGGAACTCAAACTTCAAGACCAAGCGTCCTTAACTTTTGAACTTGTAACTGTAAGTTAAGTACTACTTGTCCTTAACTTTTAAACGTGTAACTGTAAGTTAAGGACTGTCTCTCCTTAACTTTTGAACTTTAAACTCAAAGTTAAGGACTGCTTGTCCTTAAGTTTTGAACTTGAAACAATAAACTAAAGACTGCATGTCCTTATATATTGAACTTGAAACAATAACTTAAAGACTGCAAGTCCTTAAGTTTTGAACTTGAAACTATAAGTTAAGGACTGCCTGTCCTTAACTTTTGAACATGAAACTCAAAGTCAAGGACAGAAAGTCCTTAAGTTTTGAACTTGAAACAACAACTTAAATATTGTCTGTCCTTAAGTTTTGAACTTGAAACTATAAGTTAAGGGTTGTTTGTCCTTATCTTTTGAACATGCATGTCAAATTTAAGGATTGTCTGTCCTTAACTTTTAAACATGTCACGTCCTTAACTTTTAATCTTTAAACTCAAAAGAAACAAAAATAAGTCTTTTTTGCACCTGTTTTGTGCCATTTTTATTATAAAATATTACCTTACTTGATGAAAGAAAACCTTTGAACATTCACACAACTGGACAAATATGAATTAGGGAAAGTTATTAGCAACTAAATTAGATATAATTTTGGGATCAAACATGTAATGATATTGAAGGCTACGAGAATTAACAAATTTAGAAGAAAAATGCAACGCAATGCGAAATAAGATTAAAGCACCACGAAAGAGAGGAAGAAAGGGTAAAATTATCCTTTTCTATTAGTAGTGGCTATTTTTGCTGAGCATTACAATTAGTGGATAAAAATTAAAGACACCCTTAATTAATGGCTACTACATGCCATTTTTACCTTCCCTTTCACTTTAACCCATTACCCAGCCCAAACCGGACCTGACCCATTACCCACATTTATATATAATCCCAATTATAACACCCACCAAAGAAACCCTAAACCTAATTTCTCTAACCCCAAACGACGTCCCATCTCTTCTTCTCACCATACCCGTGCTCAGCTTTACCAGAAATTGCTCAAACTCGTCTGAGTTTCAGACGAGTTCACCCCAAAACTCACCTCACGTGCTCCTTCCTCTCTCCTCTTGCCACGTAGCGTACTATCTCTGACAAATGGAATTATTCTTTTTGGGTTTTGTGGGTTTAGATTCCTTGCTGAGTGATTTGAGATGAATGGGAGCCATGGATTCATTGTCAATCGATCTACACCCTCTATACGTCTCAAAATTTGTTTACACAAAGGAATTTGAGGTTTTCTTTTCAGATTTGGGGCAGAAGGTTCGAGAATTTTGAAAAGGATATATAATGTAATGATCTAAGTTGCTGTAAATAAGAATACTGAAATAACAGGAAGAGAAAACAAATTTTTGGGACAAATTTTTTGTTTTATCGAAGGAAACAAGAAGCTAGCTATTACAAAATAAAAAAGAAAACTAGAAAAGATGATGTCGCCATTGATGAGCTTATCTACAGAAGAGAAGAAGACTGTTATCGGAAGAAGAAGAAGAAGAAGAAGAAGAAGAAGAGAAGAGAAAGAGAAAGAGAAAGAGGTTCAGTAGAGAGAAATGGGAGAGAAGCTTACCCTGCAGACTGAGCTGACGTGGCACAATCCTGGCCCTTGCAGTTCATTAAACCAAAATCTAATCGTGGCCGTCCATTTGATTTTATGTTATTTCCTTCCAAAATCCAGTTGCTCGCTTTTCTTCTTCTTTTCTTCTTCAAATCCAGCAATGGCAATTCTTCAGGATCATTACATACCCTTCCTCTTCAAACAATCCTTATCCTCAAGGATTAGGATTAAACTCAGGAAACTTGGCCTTAATAAACTGATAGTCTTCCCACGTAGCATCTTCAGGTGGAAGATTCGACCACTGTATTAGGACTCGCACCATAGCAGCATTATTTCTCTTAATCAGTTGCCTTTGCAGAATGGCAACTGGCTTAAAAAGGAACTGGCCATCTTCACCTGTAACAAGCAATTCAGTATGCACTACTACCCTGTTACCTACTTTCTTATTCAACAATGAAACATGAAACATAGGATGAACTTTAGATGTCGGAGGAAGTTCTAACTTGTATGCTACCATACCTACACGAGCCACTATCTTATAGGGTCCATAGTACTTAGAGCTTAACTTTAAGTTTTTTCTCAATGCAACAGAGGTCTGTCTATATGGCTGCAGCTTCAAATAGACCATATCTCCCACTTGAAAATCCCTTTCAGTCCTTTTCTTATTAGCATAGTACTTCATTCTCTCCTGAGCTTTACTAAGGTTGTCTTTAAGTAGCTGAAGCATCTGTTACCTCTTTAGTATTGTGTTTTCTGTAGCTGGAACCATAGTTTTTAGTAGAGGTCCAAGTGGAAGCTATGGGGGGGGGGGGTATCCATACAATGCCTCAAAGGGAGTACAGTGTAGGATGGTATGGAAATTGGTGTTGTACCACCACTCAGCAGCAGGCGACCACTGCTTCCACTGTGTTGGTCTGTTGTCTATCATACACCTGAGGTAATTCTCTAAGCACTTGTTGACCCTCTCAGTTTGGCCATCACTCTGAGGATGATATGCAGTGCTAAAGCTCAGTTGAGTTCCCAGTAGCTTGAACATAGACTTCCAGAAATTACTCAAGAATACCTTATCTCTGTCAGTAACTATAGATTCAGGAATCCCATGTAAGCAATATATCCTTTTCCAAAATACATCAGCAATTGTGACAGCTGTATAAGGATGAGCAAGTGCAATAAAGTGTGCATATTTGGTGAACCTATCAACTACTACAAGTATCACTTCTTTATTGTAAGACTTAGGCAACCCTTCAATAAAATCCATGCTAATATGGCTCCAAGCTTGGTTTGGAATGGGTAGTGGCTATAACAACCCTGGACAAGCCCTGTTATCATCTTTGCTTTTGAGGTAAGTGTCACAACTGGCTACATAGTCATTGACCATCTGTTTCATCCTAGGCCAATAGAATAACTGAGACAATCTTCTGTGAGTTCCCAACTGGCCTGAGTGACCTCCCACATGGGAATCATGAAAGGTGGAAATCAATTTGTCTTTGAGTGTTCCATTAGCCTCAATATAGATCTTTCCTTTTCTCCTGAGTATACTGCCAGAATAGTAACAAATGTTAGGCCCTTGTGCATTGATTGATGACTGCTCAATCATGTATGTGGCTGTGGAATCTCCCTCATAGCTGTGTGTTATCTCATGCATCCAAGAAGGAATGGAGGCAATGATGGCCTTTATTGTTCCTTGAGTGATGCAGATGTGTTGCTCATTATCTTCCTGCTGCCTAGACAAAGCATCAACCACTCTATTTTTTGCTCCCTTTTTGTATTGTACTTCATAGTCCAGTCCCAAAAGTTTAGTTAAGCCCTTCTGTTGAATTGCTGAGGTAACCCTTTGCTCCAGGAGGTACTTCAAGCTATGGTGATCAGTTCTTACTATGAAATTCCTATACTGTAAGTAGTGCCTCCATTTATCCACTGCATTCAACAGAGCCATGTACTCCTTCTCATAAATAGATTTACCCATATGCTTGTGAGCCAAGACTTTGCTATAGTATGCTATTGGTCTCCCCTCTTGCATCAGAACTGCCCCAATGCCACTGTGGCTAGCATCTGTCTCTACAATGAACTGCTTAGTGTAATTAGGTAGAGCTAACACTGGAGTAGTAGTCATGCCTGCATATCGCAAATGTTGCCCTGAGGTGCTGCACATGTTCCTCCACACTTCTATTATTAACCAATATATCGTCAAAGAAAACTAAGATGAACTTTTTCAGTTGCTCCCTGAAAATGTGGTTCATCAAGCTGTGAAAGCTAGAAGGGGAAAATGACCAGAATGTGTTCGAAAAGCTGTTTTGTGAATATCATCGGGGGACATCCTAATTTGATGGTATCCTGACCTTAAATCAATCTTAGAATAAATTTGAGAAGCACCCAATTCACCTAACAACTCCTCAATAATAGGTATTGGAAACTTATCTTTAATTGTGACTTGATTTAATGCCCTATAATCCACACACATCTTCCTACTCCCATCATTTTTTCCTACCAAAACCACTAGGGAAGCAACAGGGCTACAACTATGGTGAATTAATCCTTGATCCAGTAGTTCAACTACTATTTTTTTATAACATCTTTACCTGTAGGGTCTATTATTCACAGCCTTGCCCCCCCCCCCCCCCCCGTAAAGGTATCTTATGGTCAAACAATGCCCGAGAAAGAGGATGTTCCTGAGACTCTCCAAAGAGTTTTGTATGCTCCCACAAAACTGCTTGCATCTCTGCAGGTTCTAGGGTCTGAGAGCTTTTCCCTTTCACCTTTGAACCATCGTTCTCCATGGGAACTGCTTTAATCATGAACAATTGAACATCTCCCCCTTTAATATTTTGTAAGGACTCCAAGTCAACCATCTTCAATTGTGGTGATATTCCCTATAATGACACCAATCTCCCTTGATACTCAAGCTTTGTAGTTAATTTTTTGAAGTTAAACATAATATCTCCCAAATCACTAAGCCACTGGATGCCCAATACCATGTCACAACTTCCTAATGGTAATAAGAGAAAGTCTGAATTTAAATACATTGCCCTGTAATAGCCATTCAGGTCCCTTGTAGACCTTGTGAACTTGTATCGAATTTCCATCAGCTAAGCTAACTTCCGTGGGTGAGCATTGATCAATCTGCCACCCTATACTCAACACCAAGTCATAATCAAGGAAATTATGTGTAGACCCACTATCAATTAGGATGTTAAGTTGTCATTTATGGAATAACCAGTAACCCTCAAGGTTTTGTACTTCTTAGAGCCATTAAGGGCTTGAAGGGATATTTCACACGCCTCAGCTGATTCATCTGATTCAAAGACATCCTCTGAAATAATTCCTTATGTACTCTCCTCTTCTAGCTCCAACAAAAAAAAGTGTGCGTTAGCTTTACACACATGTCCTGGTTCAAATTTCTCATCAGAGGAATAACATAAACCCTTAGCTCTTTTCTCACTCAACTCTGGCAGGGATAATCTTCTCCTCCTACCTTGGTATCTACTTGCTTAAGTAGGTGTATTTCTGGGTTAGTGATGGTTTTAGTTTGAACATAAGTAGGGTTGGCTCTAGTAGTGGAATTGGTGTACACAGCTGAATGTTTCATAACTCTTGATTGGTTAATCCTGGCGTAAAGAGACGGGGTTATGAATTCTAACTGCATCCCCTAATTTTGGCTTTAACCCATTCAAAAATTTATAGCATGATTAAGATCCAAGTTCAACCTAGTCATAGCTCTATCAAACACCTCCTGAAATTCCTTGACACCCCTATTTGCTTCAGTTTCACTAGTTCTGTCATTGGATCATCATATTCTGCCCCAAATCGACCAGCCAAAGCAAAGAGATACTCCTCCCAAGTAGAAAATGGAAGATGTGCTCCACCCCTCATATAGGCTTGATGCCACTGAAGCGCAAGATCATCAAAGTGTATAGATGGTACAGTGACTTTTAGAAGAGGTGAGACCTCATCTAACAAAAAAAAAGTTTCCACCTTATACCACCATCCTTGGAATTCCGTCCAATCAAACCTCGGAAACTGTATTCGTGATAGTGTGATAAGGGTCTGGTTATTTGGTAGCATAGGAAGAGTGGTATATGGAGTTGGGTGGTAATAATGATGAGAGGGGTTAGGTTGATACAATGAATATGGGTTATATTGAACCGGGTTATTCTAATGGGGCGGATTTGTGGGTATGAAGAATAGGGGTTCAGGAAGGGTGAGGTTTATGGTGGTAGCTTGTGGGTAAAGTAAGAACTATGGATGGGAGCTGAAATTGGATTTTAGGGATTAGCCTCTAAATTGAACGATTGAGCAATTGAGGAAAATGAGTTAATGTAGCATTAGATGAAATCTGAGAAGTGGGAAATTGGGAGGTTAAAGGTGGCAAAGTAATGAAATCTAGATTTGGCTTTGAGGTTTGTTGAACTAGGAGTTCTGGAGGTTGAATTGAATTACTAATATTGGAGGATTGTCGTAGGGAAGAAGTGGTGTGAGTACCTGACAACCCCCCAAGTCCGATGGTCGGAAAATAGAGCTCTCTCGATCCTCCCGTCGGCGATGCTTGTTGCTTGTCTTTGCCCATGCTCTGATTGTTACCAATAATTTCCTTCAACTCACGGAATGAACTCCCATGCACTAATTCTAGCTGGTCTTGTCGCAAAGCTATGCGATCAAGGTGATTCAGAACCTCCGACATCTCGCCTCCCATGGCAGAATACCCACTGAGCAGGAAAGTGTTCTGATACCACTGATGCACAGAATGAAAATACAGAGAAGAAGAAAAGATGCTAACGAAAGCAGAAATTGTATTAACTCTCCAATAGATGTCCTAGAGAAATGCTACTCATATAACAGGGAAATCATTCTCACAGCTCAGTCCACGTGGTGTCTGAGCTGGCATAACAAACTTCTCGTTTCGACTCGAAATAAAAAGAAATAAAGGACTTAATATGTAAAATATAATAACTATATTTCTGGGCTAACTGTAACTACACTTAAAAGAGAGCCCACTAACTAATACCCTTCCAAGGCCGAAAACTCGTATCATTTTATTTGGTGTGATCTCAACTTGATAAGAGCTAGGGGTAATTGATTTATATGAATCGAGATTTCAGGCCTAGCTAGCAGAATGATTGAATTAAACTTGCTTCTTTGAATTGTATTGAGGTGTTATGTTATTATCTGTGTGCTCAAAGTGTGCTAGAAGTCGGAATTTGTTGTGTCTGTCATCAAATCTTCTATAATTAATTTTTTATGATGAAGAAGAACATTACTATGAGTTGAAACTTCAGAGGTTCTGATTAAATGAAATAGTATTTCAACACTTAGTTTCGCATTTATGTGAGAAATCTAGTTTAAAATGGCATTGTAGCGTGTTTACCGTCCCGTGGAAACATGTTCCATCTCATTTGACTGGTAAATTTGAATCAAATGGCATGTAGTAGTGTCTAAGATGAGGTTCATTGCATTCATCTGTTTGAATTTTTTCCTTGGCAGCATGGATAACTAATTGATCATATTGTTTCGCACTCGATTTCTCTGGAATGCTAAGTTACTATTCATGTGTGTCTGTACAAAATTGCATTTCTGCCTGTTTCTGATTTATTAGGTTGTTTAGCTTTAATTAGTTCCCATTTGAGCAGTAAATTGAGCCGATAACCTGCAGTATTATGAGTTAATTTGAATTTTCTTCCTTAAATGTGTTGTGTGTTGTTCTTGCATTTAAATTGTTTTTGTGATCCAGAATCTGCCTTGATTCCAACGGGCTTAATCGAAATACGATTTGAATTTGTGACTGTTTGGATTAGTGAAGCATGCCATGTTAGAATTAGTTTCATTTATTTTTTCTTCTTTTTTTGACAAGGAAAATGTGTTTGTGTTTGAATGATCCAAGTGTTGTATATTTAGATCTCTTTAATGTTTTGGTTCATTTTGAGTCCACTGCTTCTGCTCGATTCAAAAATTGATTCCTCTTTTTCATGACATCCTAATTTTGTTACTGCGTTACTTGTTGAATCTCTTCTGATTAAACTACTGTTAGATTCAAAATTAGTTAGTTTGGTGATGATTTGTTTATGTTTGTTTAGTGCTTTGAACAATGGAACTATGAAGTCCAAGATGAAACTTCTGCTCGTTTCATTTTCTTCTCGGCACATGAATTTGGGTTATCAAATAAAGTGATTAAATGAAAAGCCGCAGACTTTCTGTGTGTTGGTTTAGAGAAGTTGATGAATTGTTTCACTACTGAAGTGATTCAATAATTGTTGCTATAATCATTGTTCAATATGTAAACAAATGTTGTTATTTACTTTATTACTATTAATGTGAGATTAATAAATCGTCGTGATTATAGATACCGTTTCCGTGGCATAGTCATGATACATAATTCTTAATCCAAGTGTACGTTTTACGTGACTCGACCATAACTTCAATAATTATAAAAATAAATATGTTGTAGATCGTAGGTACGGTTCCCGTGACACGATTCGCAATATGTATAAAACAAATGAGCGCGACATCGCGACTTGTTCAAACAAATTCCACTGATACTAGAAGCGGTATAAAAGATAAAATGCACAATAGGTTTTAATTATGTATTAAATTAGATAATTAGGTTAATTATTAATAGTTGAGTGACCATGCTAAAATCACGGAACTCGGGAATGCCTAATACCTTCTCCCGGGTTAACAGGATTCCTTACCCGGATTTTTGTATTTCGCGGACTGTAAAACAGAGCCAAAACTTCCTCGATTTGGTATTTTAAACCGGTAACTTGGGACATTGTGAATTATCCCAAGTGGCTACTCTGAATAATAATAATCCCGTTTCATTTATTGTCACGTTAATTGGAAAAACTCCCCTATTCCCTCGGGAAAAGGGAGGTGTGACAGCTCTGGCGACTCTGCTGGGGAATAGAACCTAGAATTTTTGGTTCAGGGTTCAGAATTCGAGCTTAGAAATCATCTTCTTACGAAGAAAGGAAAACGAGTATCTAAAGACCTACATAAAAGATTCCATGACTCGGGGAAAGTTGGAGTTGTAGTCGGTATGATATCCCTGGTAGAAATAACAACAAACCGCTCTATCCATCTGCAATCATTGTCATCATATATGTTGGTGAGTAATGCATGATGACCATGCTTCCTGAAGTTTAACACTCCCCCACGAAAGATTTTTGGGGAGTAGAGATTCATTATATGTGCGAGAGTTAGGATTTCCCCGGTCTCAATGTACACCTGACGAAGCAGGCCACCGTACGCTATATGGATGGACCTACTTGTGCCAAGCAGACCTTGTACCAGTGGAAAAACTTCAGAATTATTGACTCAGGTACTTCACTCGACCCCGAGGAGAAGGGACTCAAAGTAAAGGGATATGCATAGACATACAAAAACCCATCTCTGGAGTAAGTAATTCGTTCTACCCTATAAGTGGCGAGGATTTTGATATTTGATAAGTTGCAGTCCTCCTTAACAGTGGGGATACTAGAAGAACAAATGGAGGAGGGGTACCTAAGAACTGGCTCAAACCTTCGGCTTCGAGAATTCGCAGATGAGGTTTGTTCTTGGAGATCGGATGTGGTGCTGTGATGGAATGGTATGATAGTGTTAACAGTTGAAAATTCAGACTCAACGTCAACCTCTTTGGCTTTATTTTTTTGGGCCTCCACCAAAGAGAAGATCGGTATTTTCTAAGTTAGCAACGTAAGAAGACATGGATGTAAAAGATGAATGAAGAATGTTCTTGCCAAGGAAGTTGGATGTTTTAAGAAAGCTAAGAAAGGGAGAAAAGATTGTGAAAGTAGTGAAAGTGAAGAAGTAAAAATGATGAGTAGAAAAGAAGTTATAGACGGCAAAAATCGTGGTCATGATTACCACGAAAACTGCAAAAATACTTGCTGAATCACGGGGCAACACATGTTCAGAGTATTAAATGCAAGGAGACATGCGTCCCTTCAAATGTCAGAGGTCGTTTAGGAAATTTTTCGCCAAAAAAGGAATACTCATCTACTTCCCGGTAATACTGAGTTGAGTCACTGGAAAGTAGTGAGCTATCTTTATGAGGTGAACTTGGTTGATAACACGTGGATATATAGCAAGGTGACATGTGGAACCGAGAACAGACAAAAGTTGAGTGGGCAAAAAATCGGCAGCGGGTACGAAGTGCGTAACCGGTACAGGATGGATCCCGAAGGAAGCACCATTGATGATAAAAATTCAAAGGTTTGACATCGGATAGCATTTAATAAGCAGTCATTACACAGAATTACATTCAAAGCTAGCCGTTATACACCCACTAATGGTATTTGTGCTCATCTAAGAGGAGCTTGATTTTAGGATCTTGTCTCCCTCAGAATAGCTAAAGATATCAGGATTGACAACTCTTGTAACACATGAAATATTCGGCACACAAAAGCTATAGCCTACTGTTTTATCAATCTTAATAATTTTATCAATGCTTTTACTTTTGCTCTAGAAAAGACCGAGCTCAGAATCTGGCTTGCTATTTTCTTTAATTTTAGTCGTTAATCTTATTTTTTTCTTACTTCTTTATCATTTTGGGATCAAATCAATTCGCTTGTATATAAACCATGTTATAAATTTAATTATATCGTTCTATGGCTTACAATTTCATAAATCGTATTATAAAATTTAATTGTACTATTTTACGGATAAACAATATTCTTACTTTCATTTTCCTAAAATTCCGAAATTTATAGTATTTCAAACGCGAGCTTTTGGGTTCTTTTTTTCCAGTCAGTTTTTAGTATTCTCATTAGGCTATCGTTTGGCGATATACAACTCTTTTTTAATATTATACACCAGATATTTTGAAATGGTATTTTTCTATTTTGCCTTCGTATGTAATAAATTGGTAAATTTTTTATGTTACAAGAAATGAAAAGATAAAGGTGTAAATTGTTAAAAATATAAATAAAATATAAATCATAAAAGTGCCACACGATAGGGGTACAAAACCAAAGCTCTTGTTGTAAATAATATGTGGATGAAGTCCATGTATGAATAGTTTGTGGATAGATTTTCACTTTATGTCCATCTCTTATACTATTTTACTATAATAATCTTTATTTTTTATGCCTATAAAAGCCTATATAAATAAAATATTCCTTCTTTCTATCTCTGTTTCTTGTTTACATTTTACTACACTTTTATTTTATCACAACAGTCAATAAAATAAAACAGACTTAGAAATCTCCCAAAAATTGCCCTCCTATAACCCAACCAAGTACTCACTAGACCACAAGTTGAGCTATTCCTTTTGCACCCTTGTTATGATCTTTCGCCGCTCTTTATTTTGAGGTTAGGGAAAAGAAGAGAAAATCTATATATTATTAAAAGTCAAAGACAAATTTATTTTAATTAGGCTTAGGAGGAAGATTAAATTTTGTTTTAAAAAAAATGATTTCATTCCTTGCAAAACTGTCACTTTTCTTCTTAATTTTTACGAATTAAAAAATAACCAAATGCAATTACATTTGATTAGGATTATGATAGGAACTGTAATTTAATTTATTTTAAATAAAAAAACTACTCATTCCTTCAAAACCATCAGTTTTCTTCCAAATTTATAGGAAGTTAAAAAAAGGAGTTACTAATTTATTTTTATTAGGATTAGGATATGAAGAATATTTCTTTTTAAAATGTAATTAAAAACGGCTAAATTTGCCTTATAACCGTCACGTTTTTTCAAATTTATATGAAGCAAAAAATAGGAGTTACAATTTTATTTTGAATATTATTAGGATAGAAATATTATATTTATTTTTAAAAAAAATATTCATATTCTTAGATGAATATATTCGATTTATATATATTCGATTTATTTTAATTTAGATATAATTTATAGTAGTATTTTTCTTGGTATAATTTAAACTTTAGTGTAAATATTGAGTTTTCTTATTTACATAGAATTTTTAAGTCTTAAAGTAAGTTGGTATATGTGTGTGTGTGTGTGTGTGTATTTTTTATCTTCTTTTATTTAATAAAAAAGGTTTTAGGAAAAGTTAAATAAATATATATAGAGTTAAAAAATAAAAATAAAAATTAAATAAATAAAACCACCCATCTTTCCCACTTCCCCATTTCACTCATGTCTTACCCCCACTTTCTCACACCCAACTTTCCCACTTTCCAACATCACTCATGCATTTCCCCCACTCACATCACACACCTAACAATAACTTCTCACTCCCTCCACACATCTACATATAATAACCAACACATCCACATATTCTATAAATATAGGACACACACAGAGACGAAAGGAGGGGGGCAGTTTGATTCTCTCGGCGGTTCCATTCTCAGAAGTTCCATTTCGACATTAGCTTCTAAGCTTCTTCTTTGGGTCACTCAATTGAGATCTGAAGTGTTTCAGATTCGGATTTGCGTATGCATGCTCGCTTTGAAGTTGAGTCATTGCGTTTTCATTGTTGACGTGTTGTTTCTATTGCTAGATTTTTCACGCTATTTCAGACCTTATGTGGTCATTTTTCTGTCGATTTTTTATTTGAGTCTTTGAGGTACTCCATACTCACATATGACCATTTATCGAATTCATAATTAAAATCTGAATTTATTCGTGTTATAGCTTTTTTCTGAATTTACGGAGCCATCATGTTTAGCTATTAAACTTGTTTACCGGTTTTCTCTTTGGTATTTACTACTCCATGTATGAGTAAAAGGCCAATTGTTTCAATTGTTGAACTTTTGATATGGGTTTGAATTTGTTTAAACAATATTACTAAATGATAGTTTAAGTATATCACATATTAAAAGCCAAAGACAAAAGCTTCTCATGAAGCCAAGTGTCAAAGTAAGAAATTAACACGTGGCTCATTAGGACATTGTTCCTAATTTATAGGAAGTACAAAAAAACCAATTACAAATTTATTTTAATTAGGATTAGGAGGAAGGCTAAATTTTGTTTTTAAAAAAAAAAATTGATTCCCTTTCTTGCAAAACCGTCACTTTTTTCTTAATTTTTACGAATTAAAAAATAACCAAATGCAATTACATTTTGATTATGATTATGATAGAAAATGTAATTTAATTTATTTTAAATCAAAAAACTACCCATTCCTTCATAACCATCAGTTTTCTTCCAAATTTATAGGAAGCTAAAAAAAAGGAGTTACAAATTTATTTTTATTAGGATTAGGATATGAAGAATATTTTTTTAAAATATAATTAAAAACGGTTAAATTTGCCTTATAACCGTCACTTTTTTCCAAATTTATATGAAGTAAAAAATAGGAATTATAATTTTATTTTGAGTATTATTAGGATATGAAGATTATATTTATTTTAAAAAAAACGTAAACGCTTCATTATCCTTCATAACCGTGACCTTTGAATTACTTCTGTATTATATTGAGTTTTTTCATTTAATTATTTAATTTGTTGAAAGATGAAATAAAATTAAAATCAAAACCATTCCTAACGGTGACTTTTAACTCCCTTTCCATCTTCCCTTAAAGTAAACATAAATTAACGCTGGAAAAATACCATACCTTCAACCCACTTTTCCATGAATTTTATTGCTTCAACTGTGGTTTACACGTTTGTGTTGCAACTGTACAAACGTGGAAATACATATATCTTCCACAACTACGCAACTTTCAATCCTAATGTTCTTCTTATATAACGATTTATAAAAAACTTACGTCCTATGTAAAAAATGGCTACTCACATTGACTTCATCAAAGATATAACTATTTGATGCAATTGAAGTTAAAAGTTCGTGTTGTCCATTTGTGGGAAGTACCGGATCGTTTTAATCCAGGCACTATTTTCTCGATTGAATTGGTTTTACAAGATGAAAATGTATTTTAATTATTTTTTTACCTTACTAATTCGGGTTCATTTATTTTGCTCATCCAAATTGTTATATCATTATATCATACAAGTTATTGTTGAAAATAAGTTATCTGATATATTTTGTTTCGCTTATTATTTGCTCCTCGAATTTCCGTTTCTTTCTCTTTGACGCAAACATAGGTACTTGATTATTGTTTAGTACCCATTCTGAGATCTTTAATTTTACAGTTTTCTTTCCCATGAAAGGATATTAACTGCAACACCTATTTGTGTTCATTACAAGAGTGTAACTTCTGATAGAATGGAAAATCAAGTGTATTTTTTTGGATGAGAACAAAAGAAAAATGATTACTACAATATCTACATATATTTGTTGGAGATTACCATACATCTTAAGTAGATTCACAGGTTTTCCGACCTTTCTTCAAATGCTAATATAATGCAATTCATTCTTATGTACCAACCTATATTACTCTCAACAAAATTCATCTATTAATTTTAGAATAACTCCTTCTGTATTCGATCACTAATTCTAATTGCAATAAACATAGTTTTATTATCTCTTTAAACTCTTTTTTTCTTAAAATTAATCCGCGCATCGTGCGGGTACTATACTAGTTATATTAACAAACAAAAACAAATGTACTGCTCCAACTGCAAAATTACACTGGCCAAGCACATCATACATTTAGGAAAGGTATAATAGATTAGTGAATGCACCTACAAGTTTGGCCGTCATTAAGCCTTCTGCCTAATTATTAATTAATTCGAAATAAAATCCCTGAAATGGAAGACATGTTTTTATTAAAGAGGATTGTTAGGGTGCAACTTATTAAATGTTGATTGGTAACCTAAGTTACAAGGAGATGATGACCCATTTAAATGGCCAGAATGAATGAGCCTGACTTTAAAAAACGGCGATACTTTGGCAGATTATCTGAAATTATTTGGATCACTAACAGCACAAAAATCAAACCTTATTGTTCATAACAAATTGCATCCTTGTTTTGTTTGCTTTTGTTAATTGTTCAATCATGTTGCAATCAAGTTGGATTCAAATAAGCATCTATCGATCACTGAATAATAAATATACCTTTCTCTTTTTCTTATTAATTTATCATTCTATTTTATATTTATCTCAATTTTTTAGTTATTTTCGGGTTGAATTAATTGCTTGTGGCCAATATTAATTAATTTATCCTAATAATCAAATTTCTTGTTGAATAAGTTCATAATCGCAAAAATCTAATGTGATTACATTCAATTAAACTATAAGACATGAAATAAATAGAGATGTTTTTTCATTTCACCTCCTGGGAATATGGGTTGTGAAAAGTACTTATTTATAAATAACACAAAAGCGTAGGAAAATATTATATATTATACAAAAAGTAAAGGGCCCAACAAAGAAAAAAATAAAAGGCCGAACGAGCGGGGTGCATTGATGGCAAAACGCCGGGGTGAGGTCGGTGGTCGGTGGCAAATAGTCAAAGAAAACGACACTTTTAATTCTTTATTTTCTATTATAATTAAATAGTCATGGTACTCCTCTTTTTGCCTTCTGTCTCTCTTTTTCCCTATTCCAACTTTAGAGGAGCCAATTCCTTTGTAGTTGCCGTCCTCAACTTATTGCACTAAAAAAATACCTTAGTACCCCCCTAAACTATTTGAGAATTATTACTTTCCTCCCTAAACTATCTCTGGTTCGAATTACCCCCCTCAACTTGGCCTTTTGAGAATAATTATCCCCTAAATGCTTATGTGGCAAAAAGTATGGGTACACTCACCTGCCATGTGGATTTTTCTGTCAATGTGGCATTTTCGTGAATTTTTTTTTCTTTTTAAGAATATTATTTTTTAGATAATTTTTTTAAATACAATTTATAATAAAAGTTGGACAGACAACATTAGTTATGCTAAATATTTTTATTTGTACAAAAATAATAAAATTTTAGTTAATCTTTTTTTGAATATTACTTGAAAATAAAAATTTATACAATTGAAATAAATAGTCAAGACATCTAAAAAGTTATAAAAATTACATAGTTGAAATAAATAATCATTGAATCAAAGAAGAAATAAAAAGAGTGTACAATTGCACTTGTAATTTCTTGTAATTGTATACTCTTTTTATTTATTCTTTTGCGATGCAATGACTATTTATTTCAACTGTGTATTTTTACTTTTTTAGGTAAAATCCGTAAAACAAAATTGGAGCACCGTAATTTAGAGATATATAAAAAATTATAGCCAAAATAATTAATTTCAAACTATATTTTATAAATTTTTAGATGCATTGACTATTTATTTTAATTGTATAAATCTTTATTTTCGGGTCAAATTCAAAAAAGATTAACTAAAATTTTATTATTTTTGTACAAATAAAAATATTTAGCATAACTAATGTCGTTCTGTCCAACTTTTATTATAAATTATATTTAAAAAATTATCTAAAAAATAATATTCTTAAAAAGAAAAAAAATTCACGAAAATGCCACATGGACAGAAAAATCCACATGGCAGGTGAGTGTACCCACACTTTTTGCCACATAAGCATTTAGGGGTAATTATTCTCAAAAGGCCAAGTTGAGGGGGGTAATTCGAACCAGAGATAGTTTAGGGAGGAAAGTAATAATTCTCACATAATTTAGGGGGTACTAAGGTATTTTCCCCCGTAATAACCTATATATATTGTGGCTTGAGTCAATCAATTTAATTAATAATATTATAACGTGTCATCAATACTAAATTCCTACGACCATCATTTCTCATAGCATGGAATAACAGGAAATAATTATCCTTCAACGTAAGATTTTTAGGAGCTAATAAGAATTTAATCGATCCTAACATCAGTTTCCATTATGAACCATCCTCTTCCTTCTCAGCCAAATATATTTAAAACCCAAGGAGAATGACGATTGAACATTTCATCAATATAAAATTGGAATTTTCCCTAAAATATTTGCCAATCAACTACAAATTTAATCATTTTATGGAAAAAAATTTGATCGCAAAAGAAATAGAAGACGAGATGTAATTGTGTAATCAACTATATGTGTGTTTCTTCTTTCTTTTTTTTTATAGAGGAAAAATTGCAGATTATATTTTAGATAAAGAACAAGACATTATATTTTTATACCTAACTATATACTGTATATGTCTAAATTTGACGACTCGGCAGTAACAGATAAATAAGACAAAAGACGGAATCGACTATAATATAATGATTGAAGGTTGCTCTCACACGTTAGTGCCAAAAGTAGGCAGCCGAGGTGAAAAAATAACTGTAGCATAGGTCCATTTGTAGATATAAAGAATATTCATTTGGATATTCTTTATGATGTACTTTTTAGTGTTTTGAGGGAATATCCCTTATAAATATGAAGATATAGGAGACAAAAAGGGACCTTCTTCTTGACTCTCTTATAAGAATACATTGTAAAGATCGTCAAAGGAGAATATCCAAAAATTATCTTGTTCATTGATAATATTACTGAAGAACACATTGCTCAATCTTTATTCATAAATTCAAAGATTCCACGGACATCTGGACTTCTCACTTTTCATAGCGTTGACAAAGAAAAGGAACATCTCAATCATATAATAATTGGGTGGTAGATCTTTTCTTGTTATATTCATTGCCACTATTTGCATTTATTACATATTCATGCTATCATATTTATTATTAGTGATAGAGTCTTAAATCCATTAATTAATACTCTTAAGCGTTACTCATCTTTATTTGATCTAGAATTTATTAAACTCAACTAAGATTCACCCTTTAATTCATCTTTAATTGATATTGCTAAAAGGTTAGCACTTTTTGCTCAAACAATTTGGCGCCGTCTGTAGGGAGGTTTTAGTTGAAATTTAGTTCTTTCTAGATCGTAAAACAGACAGACATCTCCTCTTAATTTGTACAATCTAACGATAGCAGGAAAAGGAAAGGCAAGACAGAAAGCAATAGCAGGTGTCACCACTAATATTTTGAACACCATCAACGAGTATGATAGGAAAAACAACGAGAATGTGACACCATACGCTATGCTCAGACAGAGTGACTCATCCCCTCCTCATGAAAGAGTAACCGCTTCATGCGAAAGAGAAGCGTCAATATCCACGGTTAAGAAAGCAGCGCCATCAGTAAAAATATTATTAGAAAAATGGCTAACGAGTACTTTGAACAACATACTCGACATACCCATTCAAAAGGAGAATAGAAACACCGCACAAGCAGATACCACAACGATCGTTGGCAAACAGTCCACCCCCAAAACAAGTAACACTTACACCACTATTGATGAAGGTTGTGACGCACTGACAATCATTTTGAAAAAGAATGGAAGAAATGGAAAATAAAAACAAGGCACTCCTCGATCATATGAGGGAGCACCAAGAAAGGGTCGACAAAATACCGGTAACCCCGTTTTTGCCAAAACGAGACATTGGACGGTTCATTGAACAACCCTACAGCGAGGAAGTGTTTCCACATGCCATTCCCAAGACCTTCAAAATGCCACCGTACTTGAAGATAGATGATAGTACTACAGAAACCGAAGATCACATCATCCGTTACATCACAGTGGTAAAGGGAAACGATCTTTCAAAGTAGCAAGTACCATTAGTGTTACTGAAAAAGTTTGGCAAAACCCTAACGGGGGGAGCCTGAACCTGGTATTCACAATTGTCGGCACGGTCAATAACGAAATTCGAGAAAATAGCCTACAAGTTTGTCACCACCCACACCAGGGTTAAAAAGGCGGAGGCTAGGGTAAACGATATATTCCCCGTTAGGCAATCGCCTGGCGAGGGACTCATGGACTTCCTAGCCCGATTTAATACGGTGAGAGTGAGCTTACCTAATATATTAGAAGGGATGGCGGTAGCAACTCTCCAGAACATGTTGAACATGAACGGATCGAGAGCAACCGAGAAGTTATAAAGCAAGCTCATGGAATACCCTCCCACGACTTGGAAAGAACACAATGCCTATTGTGCCGAGGTAAGAACCGACAGTGATGACCTTAATGGTCCGACCCAACGATTGACGTCAATTCAAATGGAGTCGAGAAAAGAATGTCATAACGACGGTCGAAGAGATAAGTTAGGACCCCGTCTTAACCGAGAAAGACACCAACCTTATGTCAAAACAGCCATCCCACCATCTCTTCGACTTGTGGAAGGGCCATCCATGCCACATTCAGGGACTCGGCGAAACAAAATAGGTATGCCCCCGCTCTTTTCTACTCACAATTTTGTGATTCCCCTTCAGAAATAGTGTACGCACTAGAAAAGCTCAAGATAAAGGTGAAGTGGCTACAAAAGATGAAGTCTGACTCGAGTACCCGAAAGTCAAACGTCCTCTGTGAATTTCACCAGGAGTGGGGTCATAAAACTAAGGACTTCATAGCTCTACGGAAAGAGGTAGTAAACATGTTGAACCAAGGTCACCTGAGGGAGCTCATGAGCCACCATAGACGAGCCAACTTCGGTCGCGGACGCAAACAACACCAAGGCCCTCTAAAGCCACCGTCCCCTACCCGCACCATCCAAATGATCATCAGCGGAGGTGATGAAGTAGCGGTCAACCATGTGAAGTTTACCACCACACACAAATTGAAGCGATCGATCACCCACGAACAGTACGACAACCTCAGAGACAATATCATCTTCGATAAGTCAGATACCGATGATTTGGTTTTCCCTCATTTTGATGCTCTTGTTATTACTTTAGTATTTCAGATATTGATGTTAAAAAATTAGTAACAGGTTATAACAATGCAATTGAGCGAACCTCTGGGAAGATAATACTACCCAGTCTGGCCGGGGGCATCACCGTTGAAACAACATTCCATGTCATAAACCAAGACACGGCTTACAATGCCATCATAGGGCGGCCCTGCATACATGCCTTGAGGGTCATCCCATCAAGTTCATATCAAGTGATCAAGTTCCCTATCCCATGGGGGATATTCAGCATCCAAGGAGAACAACGCATCGCCCAAGGATGCTATCGTATCGCCCAAAATTGCACGTACACACAAAAGCTAAAGAGAACAGACCGAAGCCTAGCAATTACCAAAGTCGAGGACCGGACTCGACACACAAACATACATCATCAAGGACCCCGACATCATATAAGCTGCTGAGTCAACGGTAGAAGACCTCGACCCTGTCCAATTGGACAGGGGCAACAACAACAAAAAGGCTTACATCGGACATAAAATTTTTGAACCAGGTAAATTTCATAAATTATTAACTAACAATGGCGATTTGTTCACCTTCCCCATGCAAATATGCCGGGTATCCTGAAGGACATTGCCACACACAAGTTGAATGTCGGCCTGTTTTACCCTCCAGTGCGGCACATAAGAAGAAAATTCAATGCACCAATCAACAAAGCCGTCAGCGATGAAGTTGATAAGTTACTTTCTAACGGTTCCATTCGGGAATCAAAATACCCTCAATGGGTCGCCAATGTGGTCATTGTAAAAGAGAAAAATGGGAAATGGCGGATATGCGTGGATTTCACGGATCTGAACAAGGCTTGCCCGAAGGAGCCCTTCCCATTACCTCACATCGACCAGCTCATCGACGTAACTGCGGGACACGAATTGTTAAGTTTCTTGGACGCCTACTCAGGTTATAACCAAATCCTCATGGAGGAGGTGGACCAAGAAAAAACTACTTTCAACACCCATCAGTGGACGTACTATTATAGAGTCATGTCATTCAGGTTGAAAAACGCAGGGGAAACGTATTAAAGGTTGGTCACCAAGATGTTCAAGGATCAACTCGGCAAAACAATAAAAGTTTACATCGGTGACATGTTGGTCAAATCAAAAAGGAAATAAGACCACATCTACCACTTAAAAAAAACTTTCAGTATATTAAGGGAATACGACATGAAATTAAACCACAAAAAATGTGCCTTCGGTATAACCTCGGGAAAATTCGTCGGTTTCTTGGTGTCACAAAGAGGCATCGATATTAACCCAGATCAAATTAAAGCCATTGAAGGGATACCTGAAGTGTTAAACAGTAAGAAACAGGTACAAAAACTGATCAACCATATAGTCGCCCTATCAAGGTTTATCTCACGGCCATCTGACAGGTGCCACAAATTCTTTAACGTGCTCAAAAAAAAAATAACAGGCTCTAATGGAATTCAGAATGCATCGAGGCCTTTGAGGGAACTAAAGGCACACTTGTCTTCACCCACATAGCTCGCCAAAGCAAAACCTGGAGAAACGTCGGCACTAGAGCCTTCTTTTTTTAAGTACATCGACATGTCACCATAAGGAGGTCCTATCAACAAACAATGGTAAACAGCGGAAGGCCGAAACAAAAGTAACACTTACTTGACGGGATCTTCGATCCAAAACATTTTTAGGAAATCGCCCAATTTTGAACACCCGTCATGTGAAGCAACACGTGAGCCACCTAGTCTTCAATGCCGATGACGGGAAAGGGTGCACATCTCTCAGCTAAAAAAATAACACAAAGAAATCACAAATGAATTAAAAACAAATAGACAAAAAGAATACAACAAGCGTATGCCAACAACACCTACGATTATGGTTCCACTAATCCGAAAATCCAGCTGGGTCTAATACCAAGTGTTCAGTTTTGATAAAGAAGTATTTGTGCCAAAACCTCTGATTCGTCCTCTCATCCTTTCCAAATATCATCTCTCTGGTCTCGCGATGTCGCAGATGTCATAGTGCCTATGTAAAAACTCGGCAAAAACAAGTGTAGTAGATGGCGGATGTCGACCTCACAACAGGCCAATTCTGCATACTTCGTTAGCATCAGGAAAGCTTTATACAAATATGGGGATAACTGTGCCGGGCAGACATTGTAAAATCAGCTGAATTCTTCAGCCAGCGGGATAAGAGGGAGAGTATAACTTTATGAAAGGGTAGACGTAAAAGGCACAGTACCCTGGTCAATGGACCTCCACGATGTCGCCAACAGCCGGAACTATCTCGAAGTGAGGAGGGATATGATATGTAGATCGGAGCTCAGCTATATGAGATGGTCCGGTCTCAAAGTTCACCTGAACGGGAGCGGGAGCAGGTTCCTTCTAGAAATCACTTCTAGACAAGGGGTTTATGGGAATTATCTCCTCTAGGGTGGGAAAGCTCTCATCCTCTTCAACCACAAAATCCTCGCCGTCGAAAGGAGGAGACACCGATTACGGAGTGGCATCTGAAATTTCTTCGTGAATACGAACTATGTGTGACATGTCGACAATAAAAAGTATGCTACTAAACCTGGAAAGGAGGTAACGACTAAGGTAAGAAGGAGAAATATGGAATAGTGAAAGCAAAATCAAAAACAGAAGCTGGCAAAGAAGATCGAAATAGAATAGTGTTCATGCAAGGAAAAAGATAGTGGAAACTTCTGAAAAACAAAACCTCCATCTATTTATGGGGTTGGATGATGCGAGAATCAAAGCAAAATATTATCAATGACATCAGAACCAAAGCGACAGGCATGCAGACGCTGTCTCGGGAAGCTGCATAATGATGACGCATGTGGCTATGATGTCATCCCACGATAACCACACCAATCATGACTCCACTGGTTATATCACTCCCTCGATTTTTGTCGACCCGGCTTATGCAACAGCCAAATTCTCCCGAAACAAAGGCAAATCATGTTCTCTCATCGAGGGCGTGCAAGGCCACGACCTCAACAAGCAGAGGGATTAACTTTATAAGTCTATATTTGGCGACTCGGCGGTAACAGATATATAAGACAAAGGACGAGGTCGACCATGATATAATGATCGAAGGTTGCTCTCACACGCTGGTGCAAGAAGTAGGCAGCTGACGTGAGAAAATAACGGTTGCATAAGTTCATTTGTAGACATAAAGAATATTCCTTTAGATATTCTTTATGATGTACTTTTTAGGATTTTTGGAGAATATCCCTTATAAAATGGAAGAGATAGGAGACAAAACGGATCTTTTTCTTGATTCTCTAATAAGAATACATTGTAAAGGTTGTGAAAGGAGAATATTCAAAAGTTGTCTTGTTCATTGATAATATTATTTAAGCACACATTGTTTGATCTTTATCCATAGATCCAAAGATTCCACATCTATCTGGACTTCTTACTTTTTCACATCGTTGACAGAGAAAAAAAATATCTCAATTATATAATAATTGGGTGGTAGATCTTTTCTAGGTATACTCATTGCCATTATTTGCATTTATTACTTGTTCATGCTATCATATTTAATACTCTTAGGTGCTACTCATCTCATGTATATTTTATTTTTTTTAAATCTAGAATTTATTAAACTCAACTAAGATTTATCCTTTAATTTATCTTTAATTGGTACAGCTACAAGGTTTAGCACTCTTTTACTCAAACATATCAGAAATGTGCATCTTATACACTATAATCTTTTTTAGGAGGCCACGTAATACATCATAACTTGAAAAGCAGTCTAACAGTGAAACCTCTTTACTTTTAGCTTTAGTTTTAATTAAAAAATAAATTACATGTAGGAAGATGACCCATACTTTTGTCTAGAGATGTTTATGGTTCGGTTTTTCCTTATAAAGAAATCAAACCAAGCAAATCGGTTTTTCAAATATTAGAACCAAACCAAATTAATTAAATCAAGTTTTTCTCGATTCGATTTATGTCCGATTTTATCGGTTTTTTATTTATTTGTCGGTTTTTTCTTCAATATACGAGATACACTACCAAACACATATTCTGGAGATCACATTTTCAATGCAACACTATCAAATCAATTCCCCTTTGAGTAATCTATTATTTACCAAGATATATTGATGATAATTGAATCAAATAGTGATGAATAATTTAAGGACTCAATTAAAAATATATTATTTTTAACACGAAATAGATTCTTGCACTTAATGAAAGAAAACTAACAGTCAAACTAGAATGTAAAGGTAAAGAACTATACTAAAAGTGCAAACTATTAACATTTACCATTAAATTTTTGAAACTTTGTATAAAAATATACATATAGGTTCAATAATAAATTCTAAATAGCAACTCTTATAGTTGGTTTGGTTCGGGTATTTTCGATTTTTTACTGATTAAAACCAAAACCAAAGCAAATTTGTTCGGTTTTTAAAATTCAAAACCAAAATCAAATCAAAGCAAAAAATATCGATTTTTTTGATTGGTTTAGTTTGATTTTCAGTTTGATTCGATTTTTCAAATTTTTATGAACACCCTACTTTTGTCTTCTTAAGCGGTAAATCTCATCTATAAATTACATGTATTTTTTAGAGGGAAAAAGAACCATTATTTGGTGCTAAAAATTCAATCCGTCTCGAATATACCTACATATTTTCACTTCTTTCTAATATAGTAATGAAATTATTCCTTTTCCGAAAAATACAAGTTCTATCTTGTAGTATTTATTATGAAAAATGAGGATGACATTCAAATTTTTAGGGGGAAAATGAAGGAAAAATTTGACATAATTTGTCGGCCGAAAAGCTTCTCTCCATAAAATCCAAAGTGTTGAAATACCAGTAAAAAAACATTTAAAAAAAAAAATCGATACTTATTCTAATAAAACAGGCATCGATATTTCAATAGTGAAATAAGCAATATACCTTGGACGTGACCATTTTCCAAAAATAATTTAAAATGTTAAAGGAATGCGACTTTTCCAAAATTTACGTATACGTTAACACACCATGTCTCTATTAGAACAAAAGGTGTCATGATTAGGGTAAAAGACACAATTCATTCCGCAACAAATTTAATCTTGTCTTTTTTGCAACCATAAATATGTTGTAAATTATTGAAAAGGCCTCAATGGTAGTTGCGAAAAATAGCAAAAATAGTCCCTTATGTTTGAGTTCTAATTTATAATAATCCTTTTGTTTGACCCAAAAGCTATCGGTTATTTTGTGAGTTAGGGACAATCAAAGATTATAGAAAGGGTAAATCGGAATCAATAGTAATATATCTAAAAATAGATCTTTGGATCCGTATATAAGTTGTTCTTGTAGAATTATGGTGGATCTTGATGAAGTGTTTAAACAAGTTAGCAGAGAGATGAAAAAGAGAGAAAATGATAGATAAAGAGA